>VZRX01016767.1:7687-161315 GCA_013398075.1 Notiomystis cincta | reverse complement strand
CGTGCCCCGGGCGCCGGCCCGGGGAGGCCTCGGGGCCTGCCGCAGCCCAGCCCTTCGGCCGCTCGTGGGCCGCGCCGCCCCCCGGCCGCCCGCTGGTTTGGGCTCGAGACAACTCCTGGGAAAAGAACGAGAGTTCGCTGATCTTTCCAGCTATCCGGTTTGCCGAACCCTTCTGCCAACACTTGTACGGGCAAAGCAAAGGGGAGCAGCAGACAGTGGTAAAGCAGTGGGAGCTTGCAGTGTTTATTATGCTGAAGGCAGAGGCACTTGCTGCTTGAGCAAGCTGCGGTCTCGGTCAAACCCTGTTGTGTATGTCGCTGTAAGAAAGTTGCTCCTTAGCAGAGACTGTAATCTGAATATATGATGAGAGCCAATTAGGGTGAGCAGGTGGGTGGAACATGCAAAGCAGTGAGATAATTTGAATCATTGCGATCAGTGGTGATTGCAGTTCTCCAGCTGTTTGAGCTCTAGTAGGAAGTGTGACAAAAATGCAAAAGAAGAATTTCTAGGGGAGGAAAGGACATCAGTTTGGCTTTCCAGTAACAATAGTTTGATCCTCTGTGTCATTTATGGCACTTCTGCTGTGTGCAGAGGTGTACTGTGGCAGGGTATATACAGTGTAAAAATGTTAAACAGTTATTGGCTAGCATGCACAAAAGGAACAGTGAGGCTTTAATGAGCTAAGCATTCATCTACTCCCTCCCCCTGCAAACACACCAGGCAGCCATGCAGACATCCCTCAGGAGGGGAAGGGTCAGCTTCTGCAGCTCAGAGTTGCTATATTCTGGCTCCCTATATTTTTGGATTTTTTCTTTTTTTAGAACTTACACTTTTTCATGTTTGCATTTTAACTCCTGAATACTTGTGCTGCTGCTGATCCATATCTCAAAAATGTTACCCACTCTGCAGCTCTACCTTTCTTATCTTGGCATGACTTTACTGTGCAGCTTCTTAGACCATAGCAGCTACCTCAGAAGTCAGAGCTGAGGTCATGCAGCTGCACTGTATTCAGCATGGGCCTTGGATCCACACCACCAGCTGCAGCCATGGGAAAAGGGCAGGGGAGGGTTACAGGGAGAGTGTTTTTCTTGAGAAGAAAGGCATCTGAAAAGATCTGCAAGTGACATGACCTTTTAGGTGGGAGTGCAACGGCAGTGCAGAATATTTTGTGACAAACCATGTGGGATAGGTTCTAAGGGGCTCAAAAAGTGAAAACCCAAAGTCATTTTCTGATGTGAGAGAGCTGGTCATAGTAGCCAGAAATACAGAGAGAAAGTGTGGTGAACCAAAAAAATTACCATGTATGAAAATGGTGTGAACAGATGCTGGTGGAAGCACTCAGTGCTTGTCTGGATGGACTTGACAGGAAGAAGCGTAGCTGGTTGGTGGTGTGAAGTTGATGGATTGGGTGTTATTTTAACTGGATAGAAATTAAATGCAATTTTGGATGAAGTGTAAAAATTGTAGCTCAAATGTTACTCTTTTATATTATTGCTAAAGCAGGTGCAATGGGAGGCAGCATGAGGCTGTTTGTGCATTAGGAATCTGCTTTTCCCATTTTTCAAGCGGGCAAAAATAGGTCAGAAGTGGTGTAACTTTTAGACTGCACTGTGTAGAAGCACATACACTGCTCTGCTCTGAGTGGGATGGAAGGAATTTCTAGTAAAATATATGTATGTACTGATTGTGCCGGGGGTTGCTTCTTTGTACTGGAGAAGAAGAAGTAGGATTTCTATGTTCTTTTTGTCATCAGCACGCCCTCAGAATGTGTTTCTCATTACATACTGCCTTGAAGGCACCTGGAAGTTCTGCAGCCTGGATCCAAAGCTTGTATGCTGTGTTACTGTTTCCCCTGTTGGTGGGTTGAGCCAACAGTTGTAGAGGAAAGCACAGTTTGAGCGGTTTTTAATCCAGTGTGCAATATACGAAGGAAGTTGTAAGGAATGGATGGAATATAAAAGCAGTGTGGATGTACTTGCACAAGCTGTAACTGCCAATGCAAGAGTTTGTGGAGAATAAGTTGCAAAAGGGCTTATGGCAGAAATTTGGCCATGATGGTTGCTAAAGCCTTGACAAAATGTAGCCCTGTGTTCTTGCTCTCTTTTTTTTAATAGTGGTCTGCTGGGCTGCTGATGGGTGGTCCTGGGGGTTTTTACTGAGGAGCTGGAACTGGGTCCAGGCGCTCCCTGTGCACTGGGATTCATAAACTCCTGTGCTGAGTGCAGGTTGTTGTTGCTTCCAGGGATGGATGAGTGCTGGCACCTGTGTTTTAACTGCCTGTTGTTCAGGTCCTGTATTTACTCTGCAGATTCATCACATGGATTAAGTGCAAGTTTTTCCTGGTACTTCACTGAAGAATTTAGTGAGTGCTTAGCTTACAACACATTACTTTAGAAGCTGTATCTTAACTTTTGGACAGGGGTTTATCCCTGCCTCTTGCATGTTTGAGGCAGTTTTTGAACAAGTTTCCTTTAATCTTGAGTGATGTACCCCTGCAGAACACCTTGGAAGGGTAAAGCATGATCACACTGAGTCCCAGGTGCATACACTCAGGGAGAGAGGAGGCAATTGCTGGCCTTGAAATGTTTGAACAGTTGAGTCCAATCTTGGTAGCTCTGACAAGGCAAGGGACATTGCATTCTAAAAGCAGAAGTATCTCAGTTCTTACTCAGTCTTTATAAATATTGATTGAGATTCAGGGCTTTGACATTAACAAACTAATACAGATCACATCATTTGCACAGACTTTTGCAGGTAGGGAATACATGGTTTGCCAAGTAAGTCATATGTGAAAATAAATTTTGCATTGTCTGTATTCTTTTTGTCTAGATGTGTTACAGTATATTTTGTGAGAGGTCCACACTGAAAAAAACCACACTTATTCATGTTTGGTTGCATGTAGGGGTTGTGTATGTGCACTTATAATCTTGAAAACTTTCAGGTTTGTTAGCCAAGGCAACTGAATGCAAAGTGCTGTGCTTGATGGGCTGCATGCAAGATCACACAAGTTACAAGTTTTGGATCCTGATGTCACTGTGGTGTAGATGTGTATTAGTGTTATCCTCTTGACTATAGTTTTGCTGTTAAAAGATGGTCTATGGAATACTAAGAAGTCTGTACAGGAGCTGAGTGACAATGTGGAGCATTGTGTAGCAGTTTTCAATGTGCACAAGTCTGAGTAAATCTCAGACTCAGAATACGAGGTTCATTTTCCCTGTGGCTACTCCAACAAAAAGCTAACAGAGCTGTGTTCTTTGGAATGTCATATGTTTGGTTGGAATCTCTGTTACGAGTTCTGGAATGAAACAGAAAGGAGGTGGATGGTTGGATGTGCTCATCTCTTCCTGGCTGGATCAGCTGATCCTGGGGTTGATGAGAGATAAAGCAAGAGTCTGCCTGAACTTCTGTCTGCCATGGCCTTTATCATCCTGCCTTTGAGCTGCCAAGACTTGTGCTCTGTCAAGTTTTCTTTTTGTTCCAGATGAAGCATCTTGGATCTTCTGCTGCACAGCAAAGTATATGTTGTTCTAAAAATCCCCATGCATGTGCTTCTCTTGGCCCTGAGGGGCATTTCTCCTGTGCAGTCCGTGAATACAGCAGGATTCACTTAGCAGCATGTGTTAATGGGAATGACCTATTGACAGAATAAATTATCCATTTGAACCTAAAATGTGGAAAATGCACGGATGCTTTTTAAATGTGATGTTTAAAGGAAAATAGTTAATTACACTCAGTGTCGTTCTTTTCATAAGCTGTCACGGCATCATGATAATTTGACACCTCTACAACTTATTTATAAATGTTTTGTGCATTTAACTGTTGTTTTCTGCAGCAGCCTGGAAGGTCTCCATTAGCAAAATGCAATTTTCTGTTTGTCTTTATGACATCTAGAAAATGTAATTGCGTGAAGTGAAAAGAAAAAACCATTTGTATGGCCTGATCATTATAGGTCATGAAACAAACACAGCCTAATAATGCATTGGCATGAAAGGCAAGGTTTATGTTTCTCTCCTTGCTCCTCCATATGCTCATTTGTAGAATAGCAAATTATAAACAAGAACATTATTTAATCCTTGCCTCTAGCAGTTGTCTTTGTATGTGGTCTATGCAGCTTTAGTTGAGAGAATGTGAATCCTAAGTCCCATTTTGACAGAGACTAGAATTTTCACGTTATCATGCAATCCTTGTGGTGCTCACCCTGTGTGTCTTCAGGTATTTCGATTTTTCTGTCTTTCTGGAAATGTAGGAAAAGGGTTAAAATGCAGCTCTGAAAATCCAGGGACTAAGCAGAGCTTATTGATCCCTTCCCATTCACGTACACATTTGATGTGAGAACGCTGACCTAGAAGCACTGGGAGTTAGTTTATTAGTTTTGACATTGGGATTCGTTAGTTGTAATTCAATTAGAAGCACACTGATGGATGTGTTTGTATGCTGGGGCTGGCAGCTGTTTTAGGTTCAGAAACTTACAATTCTAGTAGGAAAATTGTTTTATGCAGTCTTACCCAAGATTTGTATTCCTAGGCTAAAAGTGACATCACTCTTGATTTGGTTTTTAATAGATTTCTCAGTGTTTCCAATTATGTTTCTAATTAGAATAATGTCTTATTTCCCATGACAGTTTAAAAATAATACAAAGTCTGTAAAAGAGAAGCTATCAGTATGATTGAATGATGTTTTCTTTTTTGTTTGTTGATCGGAAACCTTCTTCCATCTTAGTTGGATACATAGACCTACTAGGCTATGGGAATAATTCTGTGGTTTACAGAAGGTTATGATGTAGAAGTTGCTAAGCTTTCTTCTGTCAGTGTGTCTCAGGGCTCCTTCTCTTCTCCCCCCAGCCCATAACCAGCCAGCTGGTTCCCTTTCCAGTGGGAAGACAGAACACCTCTCTGCCTGTGTAAATGTTAGCTTTTCAGGTGTGAGATCTGCTGCTCTCCATCCTACCCTTTCCTGTCCAGGCAAAGCTCCTTCCCTTTGCACCTAAGGCAGGGTCTTTTGCAGCAGCATTGTTTTTCCAGGCCTAAAAATGTTTTTCTGCCACTTAGAGCCAAGATTTATGGCTAAAGGGATGGATGTTTGAATAACTGACTTTGGAAGCCTGAGAGTCCTGGTTAAGAACATACTTGTAAGTCAGCTAAAAATTGTCTGCAGTGGAAAGAATGTAAAGGAGATATGGAACTGATATTCAGTAGTTGATGGAACTTGGTCTTTGATGGAAAGACAGATGTAAACCTACTGTGGTTGTGTGAGGGAGTTCAGGCAGTCTGGGACTGAGGCTACATCCAAAGCTATCTCCATGGCTGCCAGCTCAGAAAGCTCTGGGGTCCTAGATTCAAACAGTGAACTTACCTCTCTGTGCATAATTTATCATGGTTGAGTGCAGCTACCACAAGAGCCTGCCCGTGTTTTTCTGGAGCATGACTTAAGTCAAACCTCTGTGTGTGGTATGCCGTGTGTAATCACCTTTGGAGGTATGGGAGAGAGGGAATGCCATCCCTTCTCATACCCCTGAGCTCCCAGCCTTTCTGCTAAGTACTTCTGACATGCTGCAGTGATGAAGAGGTTAGAACAGTGCTAAAGCTGTGATGCTTGCCAGGAAAATCTGTGATTGCAGATAAATGTGTATTTGCGAGGTCAGAGTAGTGCTGCACTTTGTAGCATCACACATGAGGTTGAGAATATTGGCAAGTTGTGTGTTCTGACTCAGCCCCTGGAGTGGGTTGTCTCTCACAGAAGGCTCAGGACCACATTACCTTGTGTAATGGCTCATTTTGTAAAAAGGATACTGCTTTTTTTTAATTGTATAATCAGTAAGACACCAATTAATGATGCTAGAACTTCTTTGCATTTTTAGAAAACCCTTTGCTGTAAATGGATCATGAAATTCATCTGGTTTAAAAAAAAAATCTCTGCAAAGGTTGTCCCCTGTCTTCCATCATCCTCCCAAAACTGAACCACATGGAATGATTTTGAGGCTGAGGTTCCTCTCTGGCTTGATTTGCAGAGCAGCTGGCACAGATAAGGGTGCTAAGGTGCAGATGTAGGTGTGAACAAGGGTGTCAGGAGTGCTTTATGGAGGCTTACCTAGTGTCAGATGCCATCTCAGAGTACAAAAGCAGAATTTGAAGTACTTTGGCAGGCAGCAAATTAAACAGGTAAGAGAAGACTTTCAAATAGTTTCAGGAGCTTCTTGTTACCAGATGCCTTTGAGGCTTGACCTGCATCAAAAATGACTGGGTACTTATTTGATATCAAGTATCACAATTTCTCCAATGAGATTAAAAAATACATACTTTTCTAGATGTAAACTACATTGGTCTGGATCATGAATCAGTTTCTAATAGAGAAGAATTAAGAAAATTTATCCATAAAGAGCTTATTCTATTTCTGCCTGTGTATGGACTTCTGCATGTCTTTGAAATGGGATATAGGACTAGATGTATCCTTTGATCTGGTTTCTTATCTGGTATAGTTATAAATGCCCCTACTTACAGCTTGTGAGAGGCTGTTAGTATTTCAGTACAATGAAAAAGTCTTTCATGGTTGAGGCAGGCCAGATATGCCTTGAAGAAAAGTTCAAGTTTTCTGAGCTTTTTTGTGTGTTCTTACCTCCAGGGTATACAGCATGGCCCAAACAGAGAAGAAAGGTGGGCTGCTCCGGAAATCTTCAGCCTCCAAGAAGCCATTGAAAGAGAAAGTGGTGTTGATGTATGATGAAATTTTCACGGTGAGGAGTTGGACATCTCTTTTTTCTAAAGTGTCATGTTAAATTTTCTTGGTTTACTTTATGCTGAGGGTTTTTTCAGTGGATTTCTTTCCTCAAGGAAAGGCCTGCACAGTGTAGGCACATGCTCCAGGCTCTCCTGCTGTCATGCAGAACTTTGTATTCTGCTCTCTTCCAAAAGGTCTCCTTGTCCTGTTGCTTAACAGAACCGAACCATCTATAGGAAGTCATGGCTTTCCCAGTATTTCTCAAAGAACAGTTCAGAAAATAAGCAGACACATCCCAATTGAGAGCTGCTTCTGTTGGTCCTTCTTCTTTTTGGGAATCTCTGTAGCCAGAATTCTGCACTGTGAGACCACTTGGTCATCCAGCGAGTGATGCTGGCTCTGAGCTACCCATGAGATAGATTTTCTTTAAATTCTGCCTGAATGATTTATTTGCCCTCATGCCTGTTCCTTTTCCTTTCAGACAGAGGACCCCAGTAAATGCAACCCTAGGTTTTGGGAGGAGCTGTTTCTCATGAAGGTGAGAATATGAACATCCTGTTGCTGTTCTGCCTACAAGCTGGCAGACTGTCAGTGCATGGACTTCTGTTTCTAAGGTGTTGGTGATGGTGTAATGTGCATGAACGGCTTCTTAACCTGACAGGTCAACCTGGAATATCTGGAAAGCAAGCTGGAGGCTCTGGATGGGGAAGAATTAATGAAGATAAAAGATAACATCAACTGCTTGTTTCAGCACTGCATCCAGGCCCTGGGTGAGGAGCACCCAATCAGAGTGGTGAATGCATTACAGGTACCATGCTGGGACACAGGGAATGCTGTATTTTGCCTCTGATATTTGTTGCTAGTATCAAACACCTTGTGCTTGTTTCTTTGCTACTGAGAAGAAGTGATGTCTACAAAGCAGTTGCTAATTGTTGTCTGTGAAGGTTCCAAACATTCATAGTCTCTTTACTCTTGGCAGAGCAATAGATGGTTTCAGAATTCAAGAGGATCTGATGATGGAGGATGAAGTGGATGGCAATGAGGAGACAGAGACACTTGTTCACATTGCAGGCTGTCGGTTTGGGGTCTCAAAAGTACTTAGGCTGTGTAGCTTTGTGTTTTACTTTCACCTTTTCTCCCTGGTTTCAGCTGCCTTTTTCAATTTCCATATGAGTCAAAAAAGAAATAAAGCCCTGGAAAAGTTAGTGTGAAATTTACGCAGGAAATTGCCCCAGCTGGACACTTCCTAATTGGAAGCTGTGAAGAATTATCACCCAGAATTAATAGCCATTTTTGTGCAGGTTGTTCCTTACCAAAGCTCTGCTGTTCCCTATCTTGTGTGGGAGACTCCCTTCCCCAGTTTTGACATTTGATGTTACTAGTTCACAAGCTGATTCTTGCAGTTTGGTGAATGCATTTGCTTTAGGAATATGCAGAATGCATCTCGGCTTTAGGAGTACAGGATATGAAATTCAGGTTTGAAGAAGTCATCTGTAGGAGACATTGGACCAGCAGTCAGCTGGGAAAAGTTGATTTAAAACAGATATTTACATCTCTGATGTACAACCTTGCATTGTTTTATTGTTATTTTTAGAATTAGTTTGAAAGGATGCTATTAAAATTGTAGTTACAGCTACACAGACAGCTTAGACCAGCCCCAAATTTCTAAACTTGTATCCAGACTCTTGGAAGAACTTAGGGCAGGTCACAAGAATCCTACTGTTGGCATGTCAGTAGGAACCAGGTAACATCCTGAGCTCAAATTGGGAGAATGTTTCCTTAATCAGACTGTGGTAATGTGGAAAGTGATCCTGAAGCCAAAACTTACTTAAGCAATCCTTTTTTTTGAGAATGAGCATGGTGACCAAAGGTTTGTTTAGCCCAGTATCTGTTTGACAGTAACTAAAAAAAGAATGTCTACCTTACCTTTTTGCTTTTGTATGGTTCTAGAGGTCTGCTAATTCCATCAGGTCTGTTCTGTCTCCAGCTTTACGTCTAAATCTAATTACTTCTCACTGGTGAACTTAAGCTAGAATCTAAAACTGCAATGATTGTATTCCTGGTCATTCCCCTCTTCACAGGCCTGAGAGGTGCCTGATGACAAAAGTCTCCCCAGACATTTCCCTCTCTTAGGACAAATGAGTCATTTGCTGCCCATAAATTTTCCAGAGAGCCTTCTGGAAGCATAGTGTGCTGATACCTCTGTATTACCAGTGATCTTCAAGAACTTGGTATTGAAGTGTAATTAAGCTGCCTAATAGACTTGGAGCCAGTTTTTGTTGGGGAGGTTGGTTCTTGTTGATAAAGACACAATTGATTGGTCCAACTTGGTATTGCAATGTGGTAACAAAACAGAAATTTGTGCTCAAACAAGAAAAATACAGACAAATATATTGTTCTCCAATTTTTATGCATTTTGAGCATCCAAGATACCTTTTTGAAATGACAGAGCTAGAGGAGAGGTCAGGCAAAATGTATGGCTTCTAGGCTGGTGTTATTAATTTCAGTATCCACCAGTGCTAGAAGAGGATCACTCAGTGGGTTTTGCTATTGAGTTGGAGGTGTTGCCTTACATCTCACCTTCTGTTTTTCCCTTTGCAGACTTTGTGTGCATTAATTCGGGGTGTCCATCAGAAGAACAAATCCACTTCTGGGTTTGACATCATCAACATGCTCGTGGGTTTTGACAAGGCAGAGCTGTGTATGAAGGTGAGGCCCTGGCAGTGTAGAGGAGAAATTTGCACAGCAGCTGTGTTGCAAGGGCAGTGAATTGTAGATAGGTGTGTCTACCAGGCAGCAGCTCTGGAGGGGAAATATATGAGCCACTTACTAAAAATAGCTGTCCTGAAGTTCTGTACCTGATGGTAACAACAGACATTTGGGGTCCCTGGGTTGGTTAGTAATAGAACACTTTATTTTCCTTTAGTTCCACACTGTGCAGTCACTCTTGTTACTCTCACCTTAAAGCCAGAAAAGGCTGTCACAGGTGATTACCTCCTAGTATTGAACCTCACATCTTGTTCTTAATCTTCATCTGAGAGTCATACCCTTTGTTCTCACATTCCATCTGCACATGTTACCGTTTTAAATTTACTTGGTGCTCTTCACTGTAAAGATGTTGAGTTTGGGAAATGACAGAGTAACCAGTGATAAAGCTGAATTCTTGTATCTTTCATCTCTCTACAAGAGTAGCATTTTTTCTCCTCTATGCAAATTGTATTACATTTGGGGAAAACATTAAGTAGTAATTTGCCTATGAGCTTTTTAATCATAACTTATGTATGTATTATTAACTGGAGGTGTGCTGCTGCATCTAGAGAAAACTCATGGAAAATGGTCATGATGTTATGCCAGTAATTATTAAACTGTAATTAACACACAACAGTGTTGAGAAGCAGTAGTATGAATATGGCCTGTGTAGCAGTAGTAATGGCTCAATTATTGGTTCTGGCATAACACAGCTTTATATTGGTGCTCTTTTACTTGAATCTTCCTGAAAGCTTTTTATAAAAAACATTCCAAGTAATTTGAAATGCTGCTTTTAAATAGTGTGACCATTGTTCTTTAGAATCTGATGGAGAGCTTGGACTCCCTCCTCTGTGCAGAAGGTTCTGAAAGCCTCAAAAGCTTGTGTCTGAAGCTACTTCTCTGCTTGGTGACAGTAAGTAATTAACAGCTATATAATAACTTAAGGGCTTATATGAGCCACATCTGAGGGATGGAACTGTCTCAAAACTTGAGCAGAATGCTGCAGTGTGAAGCTTATGAAGGAGAAAGAAATTGTGAGTGAGAACAAGGGTCAGTGGAGAACATGCCTGATGGCTCTAACCATGATGCCAATGCAGACTAGCTGCTTTTGATGAAAAGATGCTTTTCATCCTGTAAGGTAGGTGCCAACTGGGGCTAAAGGGGAGAGGCAGGAAGAAGTATCTGTTGGATTCACAGGTGGGTTTTTTTTTAAGGAAAAAGATATTCAAGAAGTCTCAGATAAATGGAAAGAAAGGGAGAAGGTTGAGGAAAGACAAAGTGTGGAGTAGACCAGAGTGGTAAGGGTGTGAAGAGTGAGGATGTTGTAATAAACGGCACTCATCAGCTTTTGGAGATGGTCAACTGTGAACTGTTTTGACTGTGATAAGAGATAATTCAGAGGGGGGAGCTCTTCACCTCTTCATGATGGGAAGGTTCTCAGTGAAGCATATGTGCCCTGTTTTTCATTCTCTGCCTCCTGTGTAGAGCCTGCAGCAGCTGATGGCTGTTGTCATTCATGCAGCTGTGCAAAATACCAACGTGTGGAGGAAAGGGGGAGCTCTTAGTACGTGGGTGGTGCTTCTTGGCAGAGAGAGGACTGAGAAGCAGGAGAGATTTCTTTTACTTGATGTCTCTATTGCTAGTCACACCTTGACTTGCTAACTGTGAGATTCTGGATGAATGTGTCCATCTGGGAGCAGAACTCTCCTGTTCTCAGTTTGTGCCAGAGGCAGCTACGGCATTGGTGGAGGTGTTGGATGAGATTTTAAAACTTGTGTTTGTACTCAGGTGACAGATAACATTAGCCAGAACACCATCCTGGAGTATGTGATGATTAACAGCATATTTGAAGCTATTTTACAGGTAAGGGTTCTTCCTCCTACTGTGGGGGCTCTGCCATAGTGAGAACTTGCAGTAATGTGTTTGCTTTTCAGCTTTTTCAGTGCAGTGTAGTTCTCTGGCACTGTTGTTGCTTCCATTCATAGCTAAGGCACATATATATTTTGTAATGTTCTCTCCCCTTTACTCTAGTCTTCTGTTTTTAGTCACTACTGGCTATTTTTACTACTGACTATTCTCACTTGAGATATTTCTGCACAGTTAGAATCTGAACAGATTTCTGGGCTAATTTCACACAGAATTCCTGTATTGGAGAAACTTTTTTCAAAAGGTAGTGTGGATATATCGGGTTTTTCTGCTCTTGGATAAATTTTACTTTTTTCAGTGTAACTGAGTCTTTGAGAAACCCAGAACACTTGCATGGGTAATGCTGGTGATTCACATAGTACTGTCCAATGGTGTTGAGAAATATACTTGCCCATTATGCCCTGAAAGCCTACGTGCATCCTTTCTGTGATAAATAAGCTTCTCTGTGTGCAGAACTTCCTTGAGGCACTGACACTCCCTTCACCCTCAATATCCTCTTTCACATAGGACATAATTTGCTCTTACACATACATTTCATGGCTGTGTCTGAGTCACTGCAAGCTTCCTGAAGCAGGCCTGAACAGAACAGTGTGATTGTTTATTCCAGATCCTGTCCAGCCCTCTTAGTCGCAGGGAACACGGGTATGATGCTGTTGTCCTTCTGGCCTTGCTGGTCAACTACAGAAAGTATGAGGTGGGTGTTCTGGGTAACAAAAATGTCACTTCATTCTACTTTACTAATTTAGAGTGGCCTGTGGATTATGAAGGCAGCACACAGCACAGTTTTTAGCAGTGCACACTCTAGCATCAGGGCATCAGCACGGAGCAGCAGAAGCTTTGCAAGGCAGCCCCGTTATGCTCCCTGTGTCTGTCTCTGATGTATGTGTATAATCAAATGTGTATGATATTCCTACAGCTCCTTCCGTGCCAGCATGAAAGAAGCTACCTAGGGAATTTGCATTTCCTTTGTGGAAATAGTCTGAGGAAGGGCCTTTTGGGAGAGTTACTGTTGTGCCAAACCGCATCTCTGCCTCTGTGTTTGTGTGTGTTGTGTGGTTATACATAATCTCCAAAGTAAAACAAGCTGTCAGTCATCCAGGGCTTCAGACTAAATTTGTGATTCAGAACCTGACTAGCTGACTGAAAGAGCACAGATCCCCAGAAGAGATGGGGAAGCTGTGACCAAAGAATGAACCGAAACATCACAGCTAGTATTTCCAAGAGAAATCTCTCTCTCTTCTTGATGGATTTCTCTTTGAGCAGCTTTATTCATCATCCTTTTTATGTTTATGGTATATTCCCTTTTTTTTCCTTTATTCATCTGCTTGAGAAAGAAACATTTTGAATGTCAGAACAACACCTGGTGTTGGCTCTTATTTGTATGAGGCATGGTGCTTTAATGATGAGTGTTTTTTTTCTTCATAAATAGAATATCTTAATATACTTCAGTAGGCAGCAAATAGGAAAGTTCTGGAATACTGTTCCCCCCCCGCCTTCCCCAACAGAATTACTAGGAGGGAGCAGGTTTCAAAACCTACCTTGTTTTATAATAGGTCTTGTTCTGAATTATGGATAGACCTACAGAATATGCAAGGACAAGAATGGCACTTGGTGTCAAAGTAATGCCTGTCAATTTCTCATTCCTGTCAATGATGTCAGAATCATGAATTGCAGATTCTGTTCAGCATTCTGTGCTGTGGTAGCATGGAACAGGAACATGGAGTTTGATTTCAATATATGACTATGAGGGAAAACTGTTGGAAATGATACATAAATAGGGTTACTTATGAGGGTGGACTGGGAAGACCAGAGGTCTTATTGCAACATTCAGACATTGCAATATTCTCATTGCGCTCTCCGCAAATGTTGGAGAGCTGTGTAATCCCATCCCTGAGGCATGGATCCCTGTGGACTGGAATTTATGTCCTTAGTAAGGTAGAATGCTGTGAGTGCACAGGACTTGTCCTTGGCTCTTTGCAGTGTCTTTCTGGGGAGTATTGAGTTGGGATTGAGTGCTTTGGAGAACACTGTCTGAGATGTCTTGAAACTGGGCACTCTGAGGAAGTTGTGCTGATGTTTGAAAAGTGCAATCCATACAATCCAACTGCAGCAGATGTGTAGCAAGGGGAACTTCAGCTTGAGCAGCTCCTCTGGCAAGGCTGAAGGCGACTCCCAGAAAGGTTTTATGTGACAGCTGCCCAACACTGCCCTTTGTAGCAGTGCTGTAAGCCAAGCCTGTAGTAATGCAGCCATAATCTTTGTCCTTGAGTAGCTGCTTTCATTTGCTGTTCTTTGGCCCTTAGATCAATATGGTGGTTGTTTGGTTGTCAGTGAATTGTAGCACACTTTCATGCCTCAGGTGCTCTGGAGTTCTCTTTTTAGTTAACTGTGGTGCAGCTGAAGGATTCTCTTGTGTCCTGAACTCCATTGGTTGTGTTTCCAGCTGTTTAAGAAAATCTAATAAGGATCAATATTCATTAGCTGACTATGATTTTGTGTCTGCTTTTAGTGTAAATACCAGTGTGTTTTGCATCAGGATGTTCTTTTGTATTTTTGGGTTGTGAATTTTATAATCTTCTCTCAAATTCCTTGGAGAGTATCCATGTTGTCATTACCAGTGTTGCTGAGATCTTGGCTTGCTTATTAACTTCTCTTCTAGGGATTTAAATGTCTTTACTTGGAACCTTCAAAGGGATGCCCCTGATTGAAATCCTAATAATTTTCAGAAGTTATTCCAGCTCTATACTTACTCAAACCTTCAGCTGTATTTTATGCTTTTTTTTTTTTAAATACTACTCCTGATTTCAGAGAAAATACTATTGCATTGATACTATGACAAAGAAAATACTGTGACAAAAAGTATTTATTTGATCACTTTCCCAGTGTTTTAAGGGATGGCTGATAGGATAGCAAGTTAAAACCTGAAATCAGGTAGTGACTTTTAAATATATACTCTTTGATAACATCTAGTAAGAAGTTTATTTGCCTCATATTCAACCTGCTAGAATTGCATATTGTCTTTTGTTAGACAGAGCTGAAAGAAATTAGTTAAAATACGAGGTTTTCCTTTTGTGTGCTTTTCTGGCAGCATACAGGGTATCCAACAGCCCTTTGTGTCCAGTTTTGTGCATTTGCCTCTCCTTGGTATAGACAACTACAGATGCTGAAGAGACACAGCTTTGGAGAATCAGAAAGTTCATATGTTTTGGAGTTGGTTTTTTTTTTCCCCAAAATCTTGCATAACTCAAATTATTTTAAAAAAATCTTTTTAACAAAAAAAGTAATTATTCAAGCTCCAGTTCCTTGCAAAATGACCTTCCTCTAGATGAGACTTTTCTTCTGTGTCTTGATTCAAAATCAACTTTTTTGGTTTTGCAATGACACATATAAATTAGGAAAAATGTGCATTGTTAATCTAAAATGCTTCCTAAATTATTAGCATTTGTCTTTATAGATAGAGCCTTTGTGCTTTCTTCAGCTAAGTTCAAGGCATTTATATTCTAGCTCTCAGTGGTGTAAACAAAGTGTTGATCTCTAAACCAGCAGCAGCTGAGTCTGTAATGTTGTCCTGCCTTCCTGGGTGCTGCTTTAAGCAATCTTTGCAAGGTGTTGCAGAAGGGAGATAGCAGAGCACTAATGCTCCATCCAGCTGCCTGTTCCTGCTGCAAAACTGTGTGTGTGTCACAGATAACAGGCTTGCAGGATGGCTGCTCCACTTTCAGACTGACAGATGAGCTGGTGGAGGGACAGAAACTCCCTCTCTTCTCCATAAAATCAGGAGACTGCCTGGCTGAGCCAATATGGGGACTCCTACTTCTCTGTGTGTATTCTGTTTTATGGGACAGGACAGAGATTCTTCCCAGGTGGTTGGGTAAACTTGGAAACATAATCGTGGATTTTTTCCCTTAAGGCTGAACTTAAAACCATTTTTCTTTCTTCCTTCTCCTCCCACCCTGAGCAGTCAGTGAATCCCTACATTGTGAAGCTTTCCATTGTGGATGATGAGGCCACACTCAATGTGAGTACTTGGCTTGATTCCTCTGTGCTGCTGGGGATGCTCTTTCCTGAGGGATGTAGGGTAATGAATGCAAACGTGGGGTATGGTACAAATCAGGTCTCAGAACAGTGCTGCTCTAAAGAACAGCAGTACAGTGGTTGTTCAGCCCTAACTGTGCTCTTGCAATAGGTTAGGCAGCTCGTGATTTGGGCAGTTTCATCACCAGTTAAATGGTGGGGGTGGTTAAAAAGCTAGATAGCAAGGAACATGCTAAAGGTGATCTGTTATATGAACTGTCTGCTGTCATGTGCCAAAGAGGCACAGGATGGTTTATGCCCAAGGGGATCTCATTTCCAGTCCTGTGTCACTTGATTTGACCAGTCCACAAGTCAATTCTTGTAACTCAGTGGAAGCTTGTATCTGAATCAAGAGTCCTGTAACATATGTTGGGTTTTAGCCACAGACTGAGTTTTTTATCCGTGCCTGGATAAAAATTGACAGCAGATTGAGTTATGTGAGTTCTGGACTTGGAAGCTGCTCTTTAGGCAGGAAGTAAAAAGCAAGCTCCATGGTAAATAAAGGGTGAGAACTGTTACTCTGAGTTAATTAAATTGGCTTGACAGAAAGGATGTTCAATAGCTCTGTAATGGTGGAGGCTGATTGCAAGAAGTCAAAGGATATTAATGTCTGTGACTCTTGTTTTGAATTTTTGGATGTCCTTCCTCTGACACCAACTTCCTTCTAAATTTCTTATGCTTTACTGAGGCTTCTTGAGTGAGAGCTCTGTCTGGAGGTCCAAGGAGAGTAAATGTTCTCTGTTGAACTTAGTAATCAGATAAATAAATTTTGTTGTCTGTGTTTTTGTATTATAGTGTTGTATCATAGCACATCTTAATAGTTCAAACAGCTTCAAGGGAAGTTTTGCGTAGCATGCTAGGTTATCTGGGGGGGCAGCATTGCTATGTGTGTTCAGTGTGTGATTTTCTCCCTTGAGATTTTAATGTGAAGTTTTTCTTAACACTTTTTTTTCAGGGAATGGGACTTGTAATTGCTCAGGCTTTATCAGAATATAACAGGTAAAACCTAATTGTATCTTTCTTTTCAATACAAGATAGGTGCTGTACATTTGGACAAACTATTTTTTTGTTGTGTTAAAACACTTCTTTATCACCTCACAGCCTTGATGCACCCGGAGAGGCAGGGAATAGTCTTGTACTTTAAGGTACTTTGGTTCAGTTGCTGCAGTCATTGCAAGTCTCAATGCATCTGTACCAGCTGAGCTGATGTGCTTCAGGAGAGATCTTGTTGAAGGGAAAAAGATCCATTGTATGTTTCTGCTGTCACGGATTTTACCTCTGTATGAACTTTCTGTAAAATCTTAGTCACAAGGGAAAAGATAATAATTTGCTGACGACTTCTCTGTTGAAAAATTGATATAGCAAAACACTATCTAAAACAAACAAATGTATCCAGGGCTGTCCACATGCCAGATCAGAGACTTTTAGAGGATGTAAACTGTTCCAAATGGTGGAAAGCAGTACCTGCTGCTGAAGAAAGAGCCAGAAAGTCAGCAGAAAGGGTAGCATATTCCTAGCCTTTCTTTCATAAGCAGCAGCATAAAATATGTAATTTTTCTTAAGAGAAAAGTGCTTTAGAAAAATTTGGAAACTTACAGCAATTTCACTTGAGAAACTTAGGAATTTTTTTTGTGCAGTAGGATTCTCAAAGTATCCAGAAAAATGTTTTAATTCCTTTGAAAATCTGCTGTGATAGTTATGCAGGTGACTTGCACGATCAGCAAATCATGTAGGTGTATTTAACAGAGTAAATGATTAGAGTAAAGCAGAAAAAAACCTTCACCCACCCAACTTCCTTCATTCTGACAAAAGCTGTCTCAGATCGTGGCCTGTTTTGCTTAGCTCATTCCTTCCCCCTTTTCCAAGAATTTAGAGTTGGTTTCTTTGCATGTTACATTGTGTGGGATCAGATTGCTGTGTGACAGACAAAATAAATGGCCATGTCAGCTTTGCTAGTCCCTTTGAGTGCCAGGTGAAGCAGTGTAGCTTAAATCTGAGGTTCCCAACCTGTTTGTTGACTTCACTTGCTCTAGTTCCAGTCTCTTCACTTGCTCCAGGCAAGTGGGATCAGGCAAGACCAGGCCATGAACCAAAAAGGTCCATGTGGTTTCTGCTGCCCATGGGGTGACCAACTTAGATTTTGTCTGTAGCGGATGATAATTGAAATGAAACTGTTCTGTGGTTACTGACTCTGTGTGCTCATGTGGCTTATTACTGTTTGCTCAGTGCAGGGCAAAATTGCCTAAGTCCCTTTCCTTCAGAGTTAGCCCAAAATGATTGTGTCCTCTGTAACAGCACAAGCATTGTTCAAGTTTACATCTTTCAGCAGCCCCACTTCAACTCTACACAATTTAGAAATATTTTAATTACTTTTGTCTATTCTTTTGTGAGTTCATGAAAAGGACTGTTGAATGTTGAAGTTTCTTCCATCCTATATTCTTACCAAATAAGACTAACACATAGGGATTTAGGTGAAGTAACCCTGGTTCCATTTCTAACCCTGAAACTTCATCCTTACTCCTTTTTGTTCAGGCAATACAAAGATAAGGAAGAGGAGCATCAAACTGGTTTCTTCTCAGCCCTAACTAACATGGTAAGCAAGGAAGTGGTGTATTTCTATTCTGAAAAAGGTGCATTCATGCAAGTTCAGCAGGAGAATGTTCCTAAAAGTGTGAGTTTGTAGTGTGGTTTCTGGAGGTAGAGATGGATTAAATAAGTCAAAACTAAATACAACTAAAATGGTTGTAGTTTGATGTGTATGTTTCTGGCTGGGAAAGCTCTTTCAAAGGACAAGATCTGTTCTTGTGTTGATAGCTGAAATTCTTTTCCTACATCTTCACTCTAGTTGACTTCATTTTAAAAATCACATTATTTTAAACTTCTAATATTTTTTTAAAACTACTTAATCCTTTTAAATAGCCATGTATTGATAGAAACTAGTTGCTGCTCTGGTGATGTGGCCTAAAACATAGTGGCACATAGTCTGGTCTGTCACTAGTCTTTGAGGTTCTGTTTACTGTATTGTTTCTCAAGCCTGGATGCACTTTAGCTCTGGAGTAAAGCTTGGATTCTCTGCAAATGCCCAAGTAAAGCTTGGGCATGCTCTGCATTTTTGGAGGGATACCTTTCAAACACAGTTGTGAATTTCTTCCTTGTAAAGAGTATCCACTATTCCCCTTGTTCAGTTTGGCTTTGCTTTAGTCTGAGATTTAATTGTGTTCTGAGATGTAACTGACAGAAAAATTTCCTGTAAGTAAGGATAGTTCACTATTGACAGCTGTCTCTCAGGCGTGACTTGGGCAAAACTGCAGCCACTCTGGGGCAAGCAGATAGGAAATGATTTCTGTTGTCCTTTTACAGAATGGCAAACTAATCCAGGCTGGGATTTAAGATCCAGTCTTTTTTTTTTCCTTTTCATGGTTCGACAGGCGAAGCATTGATCAGTGACAGACCAGCAAAATCAAATGTGTTTGTATCTGCACGTTCTCTTGCTGTCTAATAGCTTTTCCAAGTTCCTGCTGTGCAATGCTCTCTCTTTCCATAGGTGGGCAGCATGTTCATAGCAGATGCTGACGAGAAGATCTCTGTCCAGTAAGTGTACAGATGTTATTTACACAATGAACTGGTCGGCACAATCCGCTCCGTCACGGAGCTGTTTAATGTCACAAAGCAAACTAGAGGAGCAGGTTCTCCTGCCACGAAAATGGCACCACACCCCTGCAAACTGGATTTGCCCTTCCGTGAGAATGGTACAGCAGGAAGAGACACACTGAATTCCTTGTAATGAAGTCTATTATAAAACCTCCAGTGGTTTTTATGAGGCATTTATAACATAGAATAGGTGTGTCAGAGGTGGCACGTGAGAAGCAAAGGTTCGTGCACTCTAGCCCCCACCAAAATATTTTATAAATCAAGGGGGCAAGTGATAAATATGAGGGATTTTAGTGTCTTTAGGACCCTCTACTCTTAAAAGAGTGGACTTTAAATGGAAAACACTTTTTGAGCAACCAGTGGGAAGGCAGCAAAGACTGTAGTTGTGCTCTAAAAATAGCTGTTTTTACTACTGCTAGTACTGTTATTAGTACTGCTAATAATTGGAGGAACAACTGGATTGCAGAGACAGAGTTTTCCATAGTTGAAAAACAATTCTTTTTTCAGATAGGCCATGCTTCTGAAAAACTTGGCTCCTGCTATTCTGATCTTTAACTGTGTCTTTGTGTCCTTCCCACAGAACAAATGAAGCAATCCTTCTGGCCCTCTATGAAGCTGTTCACTTAAACCGGAATTTCATCACAGTTCTGGCACAAGTGAGTTTCTGTGGAATGTTTTCCCCATTTCTTTGTAGCGGATGTCTTTGAAATCAGAGAGTCAGAAATGGAATCGGTGAAAAAATGTTTTCTTTTCTTCCACCTTATGTACTTGTCATAGGATTGGCACGAAAGATCAGAAACAGGCCAGGGCCTGGGAAGAATTTTATGATATACTTCCTGCCTTGACAGTAAATGAGAAGAGTTTTGAGGTCACAGTTCATGTTCGAATGATTCATTTTTGCCCCTGAATGGAAAGGGCTGCATGGAGTGCCTTCTGTGCCCTATTGATAGTCCACTTAGGGGGAGGATAGAGTAAGCAAACTGGTTACTGTAGCTCTCAGAGCAAAACACAGTTTTGTTAAGTTAGGGTTGAGAGAAAGAGGCTGATTCAGCTCCCAAATTGCACGGATTGTCCTGTATGGGTGTGCATGAACTGCATGTTGTTGTCTGTTTGGGTGTTCTCCACTTAGGGACTAATTGACATGTGACGGTTGTTGTTTCAAATACTATTTTGTGTTCAGGCTTCCTTGGAGAGCCTAGCCCCTTTGGAGGGGGAAGCATAGCACTTGTCCTTGGACTTCTTGTGTTGGAGGAACAGCCTCCTGAGAGGCAGTGGGCTGTTCTAATCACAAATCCCTGGATGCTTTTCTAAACGTTACGTGAGTTTGCAGAGGTGGTTGCTGCTGGGAGGCAGATAATGAGCCTGTCTGATCCAGTGATTGTGCTGAAAGGGTAGCCTGATGTGTGTAGGAAAACCTTCAGGCTGAGGCTTTTAACTTTGGTTTGTAGGTACTGCTTGTAAGCTTTGAGAAAAACAACATCAGCAAAACAGTTAACACCTTTCTCCAGTTTATTCAGGTCTTAAGAGTGCAGCCATACATCACAGGCTAGACACTTGGCATGACAGAGGAGACCTTTGGGGACTCCTGACAGTACTGGTGATGGAAGAGGTCTGATAAGCATATCTACATCCTCTGAAGAAAGCTTCTGTTTCATGGATGGTTAATTTGCTGAGGATCCCTGTTTGTCTTTTCCCAGGTTGTTCATTCCTACCACTTCTGAGAGATTTCTACTCTTTCAGTTCTGGGTGATACCAGAACCTCAGGCCTTTCTGTGGTCAAGATATTCCTGAGGGAAGAGAGGCATTTGACAGGGAAAAGAACAGAGCAGAAAAAGATCAGCTAGAGTAAAAGCTCTTAAAAATGAAAGGATAGACTAGTTATTTGTGAAAGTGATAGTCGGAACAGCCACTGGAGAACTGATGTTCTTGGATGGATTGTCTGTAATCCTTCACTTAAGAGAGGGCAAGGTAGGTCATGTCATGTTGAAAAAACTTCATAAAAGCTGATGAATGCTCTTGCCTAAGCTGGTGTCCATTGCTTGGCGCTGCTTGAATGACTCCCTGCTGCTGTGTGGCACATGGGAAGAGCAGGGATTCAGTTGTGTGGCAATCTGAAACGTTAAGTGTGTGCTCACCAGCTGTGGGTGCTTGGGTTTGCTGCTGGGTGGCACTCTTGTCTCTCAACTGCCAGCTACTGTTCTGGAGAAATAAGGTAAGCCCCCAAAACCTGCAAAGGGAAACCTGGCTTATGTAAAACTTCCAGTGAAAAATTGTGTTTTAAAGTTTAAATTGGTAGCTATAGAGATGGAAATTGTCTTTGAGTTGTAGTGTGTGTGTCTGTGCTCCCCATAAGATATATGCGTTTATAGTTGCTCATAAAATGAGATACTCAAAGGCAATGTGGAGGATATCCACTTGTGAAAAATCCTGTGGAACTAACATCAAATCAGCAGTTCTGTATCTTCCTTTTATTTTGAAATAGTGGTGATATATTAAGGCAGATGATACATTTATGTAAAACTTGCCCTATGAAATGGACACTTTGCTTGGCAGCCAGACTCAAAAATAGCATGGCAGATTGCCTACGCTCTCACCAGTGTGGATCGGTCCGGAAGCTTGCAAAGAGTGGAGTCAAAGCAGTAATTAGGCAGGCAACTATTAGCAAAGATGAAATGGAGAGAGTAACTGGCTGATGGAAGCTGAGAGGATCGATAATGATAGTATTATTTATGTTATGCACTGTTTTCCTGCAGAGTCTGGGCTTTACAGTGAGACAGGAAAGTAATAAATTGCCATCATCTTTGAATATGAACAGGTAGAGGCCAGGAGCGAGGAGAATTTGCTCTTAGAAGTGAAAGGATCTTGGAGGAAGACTTCAAATGCACATCCTTGGGTTGTTTTAGGGGGAATTAGAAGCTATTAACATTGTAGGCTTTTGCAGATCTTCTCCCATACTACATCAGGGAAGGGCATTTTTTCTGTCTACTGGGGAGAGCCAACCACTTTCTGATGTATTTCTGTGTTTTGTGGAGTAGAGAAATTGATGTACAGTTTAATTGTTAGACATCCAAGGTCAGGAACCATCATCTGGTTCTTTGGAGGAGAGGTTGAAGTTTCTTGAGACTTCTTTAGTCATGTCTATTGTGCAAGAGCATGGAACAGTGCAAGTAGTGGTCTGTGTTTCTAGTGCCTGGGGAAGCAGTTGACATGTGCATTTGTGTTTTCTCTTAGAGCCATCCTGAAATGGGCCTGATGACAACACCAACGAGCCCAGTTCCAACAACACCTGTCACTCCACTTGGAACAACCCCACCTTCTTCAGATGGTAAGAAATGTAATGATCTCCTGAGGAAAAATAATTTAAAACTGTAGAATAATTAGCAAGCTATTTTCTGAAGATTGCAACTAATGAGATCTGTCTGGAACAGATGTAACTTGGTGGTCTCTTCCTGCAGTGAGTTGCTGTACTTACAGAACATGAGCAAGATTCTTTGACTCAAATTTATTTTCATTTTGCTGTGTGTATTGCTTAATGAAATTATGCTGATATTCCTTCTGAAAACAGTACTGCCTCAATATCTGCATGAAGGTACACCCAGCCCATTAGATATTCTATGTAGGCTTTTACTTATGAATATTTCTCGTGTCAGGTCCTTTGCCTGAGATTATTTGTTATTGGAACAGATTTACAGAGAATCACTGTGGATTCCTGCTTGTCGTTAATGCACTTGTCCTCAGCTTTGAATTAATTGGGATTTGGATTCAGTCTGGGTGTGGAAGTATTCCTCCCTCTTATTATTGCCTTTTCTTTGATAGGCTTTGTAAAGGACTGCTTACCCTGAGATCTTTCTTCTAAATGACTTGTTAGGTGTCCACACAAATATGCTTTGAAATCATCTAAAATAAAATCCTTTCATTTTAAGGTATGGTTAGATATAGCCTAGTTTAAAAGAAGAAATGAAATGGCTGTTTGGCTGTTTTCATGTACTTTAATGGCATCTGAGCTGAAGAGTGTTTAATGAAGGAACAGAGTCAATTTGAATAGAGCACAGTTTGGAAATATTTCTGGGGAAAATATTTCTGCAGCCTGGGTTACTCAGTTATATCAGCTATTCAGGTCATTTGATACCCTAGTTAAGGATGATCCTCCTCATGGATGAGTTCTATCTGGTTGCCATGGATAACAAAAGCTTCAGATAAAAAGTCCCCTATGTCTCAAGTCGCTGTGTGCATATAACATAAAATGTGGAAGGATGGGCATTTTGTGGGCTTCTGTTCAATGTGTTCATTGCAAATGTATCCACCCCCACACCATATTATACAACTGACAGAATTTGTGCTTACCTACATCTACAGCTTGCTTGCACTTTTTTCTTCTTTTCTTTTTTCATTTACCACAAGACAAAACAAAATCAAAACAAAGCTTCCATCCTGCTTTCAGCAGAGGCAGTGATCTTGTGAAGTTTGAGGCTTCTTGTGGCCTGTAAGGTTACTAAATTTAAGGAGAGGATCTGATCTTAATGTGCAGCAATTGCATTGGGAAGCTTGCTTTATTTTTATCTGCTGTCACCTTGCTGATACCTGCTCTGTGATTTTTTTTTTTTGTGGCACTTGGCTTGGTTTATTTTAGTGGTGCTTGAGTAGTGCTGTTTTAAAGATATGTCAGAATTTTCCTCGTTTACTACCAGCTTGCAACTCAGCTGTAAAATTTGCCCATGACTGCCAGTTAGCAAGACACTTTTTGGCTTTGGAATGAGATGATTGCTTTCTTTTTCCTTAAAAATGTGTAGTCGAACTGTTTTCAAGCTACAGTAACGTGTAGAAATCCATCTATGAATTTCAGGTACTCTTTTATACTGTCTGGGATAAAAATGTGTTCATATTCTGGTTTGAAATTTGTCTGGCTGTTAACCTATAGTGTGAATTAAGACCTTGTAAAGTTTCAAAATGTGTGTTAAAAAAAGGTCTGTATCATGAACCAGGATAAGCAGCAATATGTTCTTTAGAGTGATTTCTTCCTCTTTTTTTTATTTCTTTTTTTTTCTGAAATGAGGCTTTTGCTAGAAACTGTTTATCCATAATATGTAAATCAAGTGTGCCTGTCACCATAGTTATCTAAATGTCAGTTTGCTTACTGTTGTTAAATATTCATTCACTACGTTCATTGTAACAGCTCAAGAAGGATCCACTGGGGATATAAATACATTTTTCAGACTTTAGCTAAATCTTTGAGCTATTCATAATATTGGGAGTGAAAAAGCTTCCAGTCTCATTGCACAGATTTTGCCAACAGACCTGGCACATTAGCAATGTGTTGGGAGCCCCAGGTCTTCAAGACTGAATGGGCTGAACAAGCTCATGCTTGGGGATGTGCAGCCTTTATAATGTAAAAGCCCCATTATGATTTTTTCTGTGATTCAAACAGTGACATTACATTGATCTATTTGACCTGTTGTTTCCAAGGGCTACAGTTTTATGTTGAAAGTGGTTGTATAATCCTGAGTTCCATTAGAACCTCTGCTGTACTCTGGGCCTTTCAGTGCATGGCTTAAAGAATGCTGCATTTTACAGGATTGTCTCCTTCATCCTTCTGTCCCTGCCCTTGCCCTGGTTATGAGATACAAGCCTTGAATTGTGAAAGGTGTTATATATTAAAGCAGACTTTTCTCTGAACCAAAGTACAGTTGTGTACAGGATCAAATTACTTCCCCTCAGAGCTCCCAACGCCAACAATCAGATGTAATTCTTCACTTCTTACAAGATCCAATCTCTTTTTCTTTCTTCAACAGTGAGAGAAGCTTTGAGCATTCCTGAGGACAGACAGAAAGGAGATGATATAATACTTAAGATGTGTGTACTAGTGGTCTGCAGATGTTTGCACTGCAAAGGGAGCCCTATCTTAGGCTATCTTTACAGATTGAGAAGAGAGGCTTTGGTCAATTGTGATTCAAGCCATCTGTGACCTCCTGAGTGTGAGTGCCTGTGAGTTTGACCCCCAAGGCAGTCAGAGCAGTTGTGGTACTGTCATGTCAGGACAGTTGCATAGAGCTGGAAAAGATCTCTTTGCCTCTTGAGCCTAGTGCCCTGTGCTTGCGGGCATATCCTCATAGAATCCCTTGAATTTATCAAGCTCTGACTAAATCTGTTAAATTTGCTTCCCAATAATTTCTGTTGGGGGGCAGTCTCAGCATCTTGTTCTTTTATAGAAAAAATCAACTTTTCAACCTGCATTTCTTGTCAGTTTGTACCCATTTATCATGCTGTTAACCCTCCCTTGAAACAAAGGTGGCTCTTTTTCACGTGTTGGTTTACTCATCTGTGTGTTTTGCTGTCTCACAACAAAGGTAATCTCTTCTTCTCATCAATACACTAGCCTGTCTGAAAACTTGTTCAAGTTTTAAGTTCATCCTCTTTGAACATGGCTTCTGCCTAATTATGGACAGTGTTTGAGACGAGGTCTCCCCAGCACCTTGTGCAGGGCATTACAGTGTTTGTGTCTCTGCTGGAAGTGCATTTCTGGATATATATTGTAGAACTGCACTCTTGAGTCCTTCATGTTGGTAGCTTGTCATCTCGTGATCTGATCATGGTGTTTTGTTTGCAGCTGATAAGCTCTGTTTGCCATGGAAATAAATCCCTGAATTCCTGTCCCTGTGGCTTGCATTGTTGAATTTCATCTTGTATTTATTATCTGTCCCTGTTTTTATCCCATTTTTTGTGGATATAAAAATTCATCCCATTCTTTGTGTGCAATCTGATACTCCTCTGTGTTTACATATCTCAACTTTCTGCCATTGGCAGGTTCATGAGCAAGCAACTGTTTCTTATGTCCAGGTCACACAGAAAGAAACCTGAACTGTTCTCTAAACCAATGTCTATGGAATTCAAGCAGTAATTTTTTCTCAGACCAATAATTTCTCCAGTTGTATCTTGTTTGCCAGATATTTGATGTACATTAAATTTCTTTGTGGGTTCCCACCTATTTCCTTCACTTTTAATATTTTTATACACAACTGTATTAAGTGCTTTACTGAAGTGTTCCTAGGCTGATTTCATCAGTTTGGGATTTTTTTGTCTGAGCTACTTTATCTTAAATAGTTTCAAACTTATCTGGCAGTATCTGCAGGTAAATGCATGATGCATGTTTCCCACTGATATTTCTCCTCCCTTTCAATATTTCTCGTATAGCTTTCCAAAAGGAAAGGCAGAAAATGTCCCTTTAGGACAGCTCAGGCTCAGTCATCAGTAAAAACGTGGCTCAGTCACATGGTAGAAGCTTGACAGCTCATAAACTCAGTGCTTCAGATGGTGCATGGGGAATGGGGGGGAATGAGTGAGGAGGCACATTGTGCAATTAGCTGAGGAAATGAAATGGCTTCTTGTAAAGTCTAAGGCAGATGATGTCCACTGTTAAGGTGTCAGAAGTACAGCTGGTGTCCTAGAGAAATGGCAATGAACTGCCGTGGGTATGGAAAGTACATTTCTGCTCCCTGCTGGGTTGAGATGTCTCTAGCACAAGCTGTGACTGCTTTCGCTTTTTGATTTTTATAAAGCTTCTGTTTCTGCCTTCCTTTTCTATCTTTTTGGTCATGCAATAATAGTTACATTATGTTTTGTGTGTTGCTTCTGCAAGAGAGATTGTTGTTAGGATGGAAGAATGGAATTGACACAGACATTTTGGAACTTACATTTCAAAATTGCTGAAGCAGAGAAGGGCCTTTCCTGGGCACATCTCTTTCCAAAATGAGAATTGTGTGAATGTTATCTGTGTTGCTTGTAAGAATTAATTGTATATCAGTGCAAATATCCAGATCTCTCCAAGCTGGTGATGTTGATGAGTGCTGAAATGGTGGGCTCATCTCCCTGGGAGGAGGAGCAGGGGCAGGACAGAGAAGGATATCACTTTACAGGGTACCACAGCCTGTGCTTAGGGCAGGAGAAATGGTCTCTGAGGGGGTGGTACCAGTCTTTGTTACAAAATCTTTCCTGGGTGGTCATGGAGGAGGAGGAGGAGGTCAGATGGCCCTGCAAGTAGGCTGATCCTAACCCAGACCTGTGAGTCTGTGTCTTAGTTCTCTGTACAGTTATTTCTTCTATTTGTATAGGATAAATGTGTCTTATCTGCTTTGTTCCAGTTATAAGCTCTGCAGAGCTGTCTTTGGATGCTGATGTACAAACTAGCAACCTGCTGATAACCTTCTTGAAGTACAGCTCAATTGTGATGCAGGACACAAAAGGTAAGTGAATTCTGTGGATGCAGCAAACATTGCTTCTGAAGTCAGGAAAGCACAAGAACATGCCTAGTGACTCCAGAAATAGAAGTGAAGTCTCTTTAAAAGATTAAAGATTTCACCTTTTGAAAAAATTAAGTGATTTCTTGTTGTGAGATAAAACTCCTGAAAGTAGGAGAGACTTGATGCTGGCAGGAGAGATATCAGGTATGGAAAGAATGTATTAATAAATGATAATATTTAATAACCAAGCCTGTCTGTATGCCAAAGTGTGAGTATATGTGACTCACAACTATCTGTCAAAGAGGGGAAGTCTGAGACCAGAGAACTGTGTTTTTAAGAACACTTAGAAACTGACACGGGGCAAAGCTCAGCATTAACAGGAAATACTTCCTTTGTCCTTTGGTTTAGCAGGTAGCTCTGTAATTATAAATAGGACAGCAGCAACTTAGACTGTGCTGGCAGTAATTTGCTTGAGAAAGTATCTTTCTCTGTTGTACTTCTTGTCTCTCCTGTAGTTCTGTGGGGCTTAATGTCAGCTTGCTGGAGTTGAGGTGTTGCTTAATCTCCTGCTCAGGGTACCCAAGGGTGCTGTTTTGCCCAGTGGTTGTACAGGCAGGACCATAGTGTGAACATAACAGTGTGATCTTTGTACCGTATTTCAGCCTGTTACCAACCTCTGCTGTTCAGTTAGATACAACAGCAGAAATATGAAGATATCTGCAGAGCTATGATACATCAATTACTGGATTTCCTGAATGCTTAGCATTGAAAAAGAGAGCAGACAGTTTCCTTTTGCCTGTGTGAAATTGTATTTGGCTGTCTCGCTGTTGTTCAGTAAGCAAGCTAGTTGAAGAAAAAGTAATTATTAAAATTAGGACCAAAAGGAACTTCATGAAAATATCTAGTGCACCCCTGTCTGATTTTGGCTGGGACAGAGTTCATTTTCTTATCTGGTACAGAGCTTTGATTTTGGATTCAGTATGAGAATGATACTGATAACAAACTGGTATTTTGGCTCTGGCTAAGTAGTGCTAATCCTATGTCAAGGATTTTTCAGTGTCTTGTGCTCTGTCAGTGAGGAGGTGCACAAAAAGCAGGGAGGAAGCATGGCCAGGATAGATGACCTGAAGTGGCCAAAGGGATATTCCACACCACAGAATGTCATGCTCAGTATATAAACTAGGGGAGTTACCCAGAAGGGGACGATTGTTTGGGGATGGGATGGGCAGCAGGCAGTGAGCAATTGTGTCATGAACTGTATTGTGCATCACTTGTTTCTCTTTGGTTCTGCTACCCTCTCTCACTCTGCTGATGATTATTATGATTATTATGATTATGAGGTTTCAGTTATTGAATTGTTCTTATCTCAACCCGCATGATTTACCTTTTCTTTCCAATTCTTCTCTGCACTTTGGGGAGAGGAGAAGCATTGTGAGTGAGCAGCTGCATAGTACTCAGTTGCTATCTGAGGTTAAACCACAACTCCTTGGAACCAAGGCAGAATCAGGTTTACCTGTATGTTTTCTCAGAGGTATTGGATGAAGACACTGTGATAGTGGAGCACCATTTTCAGACTATCCATACCCTTATTGTGAGAAAGCTTCGTGTCCTTCCTAAATTCTTTGCTGTGATTTAAATTAATTACTAGTTATCTTCTCCAAGATAGATACTGAGAATGGATTATTTCTTTTTTCTGTGTCAGCCCTTACGTATTTGAAGTCTGCTTTCATGTTTCCTCTTGCTTTCGTCTTTTGAACTAAACCACATCAATCTTGGCTCAGTCATTTTAGTAGATTGCGCACGTGAGGAAGGCTTACCAGCTCTCTAATCATTCTCATTTGCTTTTCTCAGGGTCTGTCTTGCTGATCCAAGACTCTGATGGAACAGTTTTATGTTTTTCAATTTAAGTTCTGCACTTATTAGTCACTGTAATGTGGAAAGTCTGCACAGGGCCTTGGAAACTGCCACACTGGATTAGTTTCAGATAGAGTGAAATCTGATAGAGGGGATTCCTTACTAAACAAGCCAGCATGAAATGAGTTTATTGTGTTAGGAGACAGGAGTTGATGTTTCTTTCCTTCTTTACTTTGGTTCTAGCTTGTATATGGTCTGAAATTTGTGCAGCTGATAGACCTCCTTCCCACCACAGTAGTTTGTGGCAGGGAGCTGCATTGATTGATCATGTAAAAAGTATGCCTTCCAAACCAATACTTATTAATTCTAGTGGGTATATTTCTGTCCTTATATTTTGATTATAGATGGAGCACTGCCTAATTTTTTTCATGTATAAGTTGAAGCTTGGAACAGACTGCCCAGGGAAGTGCTCGAGTCACAATCCCTGAAGGTATTTAAAAGACATGTAGATGTGGCAGTTAGGGACATGGTTTATGGGGAGATTAGCAGTGCTGGATTAAAGTTTGGACTCCATGATATTAAAAGTCAGTTCTAACCTAAACGATTCTATGCTTCTGTGTGACACCAAAATAGCAAGAAGAATGAATAATTCTAATTTATGCCATGTGCCTTGAGACAGGTGAGAACACTTAGAGGGAAACTGGATGTGGAAACTTTGTTCCACATCCAGGACTAGACAGTTGTTTTGGTCCTGTCCCAGAGAGCATAATTTAATAGATTGTGTTTGCTAGATCCTTCTCTTATTATCCTCTCTTGTGTCAGTCAGAGGCAGCTGCCTTGGGAGAAACAAAACCTCTGTGTCATTTTCTCCCATCTGTGAAACAGGTTTCATACTGATACACCTCCCTTGTAGAAAGAAGTGTGCTTTGTCACTTTAATTAAGGATACTGTGAAAGCATGAAGTGTGTGTGCAAGTAACTTCTTGCTGCCCCAGAGCTCCTGAAAATGGCCTGATGTTCACAATAAATTGGTGGAAGGTAGAGTTCGTGGTGTGAAACAGGAGCCTTTACAGCATGATTCCCCAGAGAGAGAAGTGGTAGCAGCACCTACAGAAATACACAGGGAGGCCTTACAGTATAAAAATAACAAGACTCTTGTGTATCAGTTTTATTCTAGGTCATTTCTTCTTCTTTCTGGAGTACAAAACTTCACACTTAAACATTTTAGCTGAGGTAAGGAGATGGGAGAGACTTTTAACTCTCCCATTCCAAAATTCCTCTTCATCTGACTTAGCGCTGCAAGATGAAATCAGCACACTTCAGGGCACGTCTTGTTAGTAAATATCTGTCCCTGAGCAGCATAGAAAAGAAAACAAAAGAGATGTCAAACTAGACAGAACAGCTAGCTAAGCCCATTCTATCTGTTTTTATAATTACCATATACACACCAGCTAGCAGAGTGTTCATAAAAGTCACCTGCAAAGAAGGAATTTGGCTGATGCTGTCTTCTGATTTATATGGAAGTGTGTCTGACTGTTTCAGATATCCCTCTCCTTTCAGTTTGACTCTAAGGCAGGTGTCTGGGATGGCATCTTCAGTAGTCCTGTGCTTTAGAGGAGCTGTTGGAAATCTCAGGAATGTGCAGTGTTAAGCCTCCTCAGAATTTAATTATCAGGATGTTGTTTTTTGGTGGTTTGTTTTTGTGGGTTTTGGGAGTGGTGTGCCTTCTTTTTTAAATGTGCTTGGTTGGACAGTGCCTTCTACAACCCGATCTAACCTGGCCCTGCTTTGAGCAAGGATTGAGCCAGAGGTTTGTTCTATCCGATGTTACTCCATGACCAAATGTATCTTGGGGTTGTTTTTATATTCAAGGTTAAAATTGAGAGGAATTTTAAATAATCCAAATAAAAATTTCATTCTTCTGCCTTAGTCCCTCTGTTTTGCTCCAGCTGTCATTCAAGGCAAAAGCTGTTTGAAGTTGTGAGATGAATAAGAAGTTGTGGAACATGATCAGGGTGAAACTCTTGGCTTAAAAAGCATTTGCAATCTCCCTTCTTTCATAGTTTTGCAAAGAGCAAAGTAGGTCGTGTCTTTCAGTATTGGGGTTAAAACTTGGAACTTAGAGCATAATGTCAGCAGTTGTTCTGCTACACAGTACTGTGCCTCTGTGAAAGCTTTGCTGCTTGTTTCATAACCTACAGCAAAGGTGATGTTTTGCTTTCCACCTTGCCTAAGAGGGAACACTGTGTCCCTGCTGTGACAGAAAGACAGTATTTAGAATATCTCTGCAAGCAAAACTGAATAAGACAGAAGCCCAGTGGATAGTTACAGTGCTCTTGGAAGTTCAGATCTGGTGGGTGGGATTTAGTGGCCAGGCTGGAGGGTGAATGCTTAATGAGAGTAGACTATTAGCTATCATGGAGGCAGTAGGACTCTGAAGAATCTCCAAGCTGGGCGTTTCTTTTGCTGCAACAGCTGTCTTGCTCTTCAGCCTTGCTAGGCTTGTGTGGCTCATGGAGGACTTGTTTTTTCTCCTTTGCAGATGAGCACCGGCTGCACAGTGGCAAGCTGTGCCTCATTATCCTGACATGCATAGCAGAGGTAGGTTTCTCATGTGAAGCTGCTCAGCATATGGTGTGTTACAGGGCTCTGTGTGGAGCAGGAGCTGAATATCCACAGTGGTACTGAGAGGTGAGGTCCTCAGGCACTTAATGTGTGCTGATATACTTGATGCATTACTGTTAAAGTTGACTTGAAACTTGAAAATTGGATCATCTTATTTGAGTTAGCAAGCTCCTGGGGATGAAGAGAAAAAAGAGTGAACCTAAGCCTTTTCTCTCTTTGCTTTTGAGTGACCTTGTGGTGTGGCTTTTAGATGAGTAATGTGCTAATGGCTTTCAGCTCTGTGCTGTTCATGGTAGATATGGGCTGTGCCATATCCCTTCTGCCAGAGAAGGATACAAGTCTCAAAGTAAGTCACGTATTTATGGGTCCCTACAAGCAAGACAAGTAGCAAATGTGGTAGTAGGGTGAGAAGGCAGTATCACAGAGCTATGTTAGCAGTCCTAGCTAATGTGGCCCTGTCTCATGGGGAGTATTATTCTAATGGTTGACTGATGTCCTGAATGGTGGTTGTGTTTGTGTGGCATTTACATTTTGCTTGCTTGCAAGTAAAGACTTTTCATTCTTAAAGAATAAAAAGCAGTGAGGTTGATAGTCAGTGTAAGAATTCTGTAATAATGTTTCTTCAGGGTGCAGCCTGAAAACCAATCATTTACATTTCAAATTTTTCTAATTAAATGGTTTTGGCACTTGTTCTTCAGGTGGATGCATAGATAACACAAGATAAGAAATTATGTTCCTACATAACAAGGGCATTCTTTAGTTGTGATATTAAAGAGAGTGTATATGTATTACCTATTCTGGCTGTGCATTATCTGGAGAAGCCTCTTTAATTTAGAGGTGGTCTTGGAATGAGATTTGCTTGAAGGGTGGAACATAAACCTATCTGTCAGTACTGCAGTAGCTTCTGGCATCAAAATGCCAATTTAAACCTTTATCCACACAGTTACAGACCTGGTGTGCTGGAGAACCACCTCTTATATTATACACCTGGAGCACTTGTTAAACTTGTGACACCATGGTGTGTGCAGTCCAGAGTTTAAATGAGCAGAGGGGGAGAAAGACTGAATTGCTGCTTGATTTGTTAGCAGTTTATTTTTCTAAAGTGGAATTGGGATCAGGAGGAGTTTACTTTTGTGTGACTGGAAACATGGGTGGGACAGGAGGAAATGGACAGATGGCTTTTTAACTTTATGGCTCTATCTTGGGGGTTTTACACTGAAACACATGTGATTTGAAAGACAGCTGTAGGGTGTGGGGCTTTTCATATCTCCTCCCTTTTCTTGCCCTTTTCAATAGGATCAATATGCTAATGCTTTTCTTCATGATGACAACATGAATTTTCGTGTAAACCTACACAGAATGGTGAGTCTTTTCCTCCAGATTGTTTTCTCTTTAGGATGCAAACACAGAGGATTTGAGAATGTATGAAAAGTATATGTTGAAAATTGTGTCACAGACATCTAACCTAGATTGCTAAGACATGTGGAAATACTGTCAGAAACGCAGTAGTTGAGGAATGATTTTGAAATTGCTCTCAAGAATGTCTCCATTCTTCAAAGAACAAAGAGCTCCTTGCCCTGTCAGTGAATTCAGAGGCCTCTGTAGCTGGTGAGGAGCTGTGTATTAGGAGGTCTCTGAGGAAATCAGTGGTAGAGAGAATGTTCTGCCTTAATCTGTAGCAAGCATTAGCCCTCATGTGATACATAATAGCCAGCTGGAGTTACTGAGTGCTCTTATTTGGCTTACGCTTCATTCTGGGTGGAGTAATTGACCTTCAGGTGAAAGTATTTTTTTCAGAGCTTTTTCCTTTGAAGGAAGTGTCCTTACCTGGCTCATGAAACTCTGTAGTTACAAGCAGCTTGAATATTAGTTAGCATCCTAACATGATGCATTCTGTCTTTGTGGTACTGGTAAGTTCCACCTCATCTGACAGTGAAGCAGCCCTTGAAAGTGTCACTGTTCAAGAAAGAAACAAACATCTTACTTCATGGAGACCATACTGCAAGAATGCTAGTCATTAGCACTTATCAGCAGATTTGCTATCCAGTTAAATATCTGGTCTGTTACAATGAAAGCCATTGACTACTGCACACACTGTTAATACCTATCAGACTTCTGAGTCAGAAATAAATCAGTATGTTAACCAAGGGAGAGGATTGCTGTATGATTTGTTTTTGTCTTGGGGTCCCTCCTCAGTAGAACAGTGCCCTCCAGCTATACAGCTAGAGAAACAAACCCCCAGGATCATCATGCTGGAAAGGAGGCACAATTTTGCTCCAGCCATGGCCTTTAGGGTTAATATGTGTAAGATGGCAGTTGGAGAAAAAGACCAAGGGAAGCCTGTGCTGGTGATATGATTTGCTTGAAAAATACAGCAATAGACAGACTGTCACTTCAGGCTTCTGCTGACTTCTTTTCATCTTTGTGTGTTTGAAGCCAATGAGACATCGGAAGAAAGCAGCAGACAAGAACCTGCCCTGTCGCCCGCTGGTGTGTGCAGTGCTCGGTGAGTGTTGTCAGAGCACGTGTGTGCTTGTGCTCCTGAAGCATCTCTTGTGGAGCAATAGGAGTACGGGATTTGAGGATTAAATGGAGCAGTGGATGGACTTAAAAGAAGGACAATTACATACTAAAGATGTTTCCAGCAATCCATGCCCATCTTCATACATGGCTGCCTCACAGACAAATCCAAGATTGCAGCTCTGTAGCAAGAAATCCTGTGTACGTTTACAAAAAGTTTTGCAGATGCTGCTTGGCCCATTTGACCTGAGTTATTAGCAAGAGGGAGGGCAATTGATTAATAAATTCAGCGTTGATGTGAGCATGGTAGCAGCAACAAGTACTTTGTAGGTGATATGATGATGGTAAACCTGTGGTTCACAAAAACACATTTGTGAATGTTTTTGCTGGGCCTCGAGCCTTTTCTGAGCCAAAAAACAACAGGGGTGTTAGTAGCTAGGAATGGTTTTGCCTGTGGATACGGAGGCGTAGTTGAAAGCTTTTCATGCAACACATGATTAAGTTGTGACTCTCACTCCTGTGGAGGCCAAAAGCATAGTTGGGTTCAGAAATGGATGGAGCCTGGATCCCTGAATGGCTCTTCAGCCTGATGGTACAGAAGCAGTCTTAGACGTCAACGTTTTCAAACACGATTGTTGGAGCCAAGACACAACAGCTGCATGAAGAATCTTTCTAGAGTTATCAGATACCATACACTCTTCACCTACACTGTTTTTAGTCACTGTTGAGTCACCCTGCTGGGCTGTTACTGCCCTAGGAGGTTGCAGCTCACGATTGTTACCAGTGGCTTGGTATAAGCATTTCATGCTGAAGTTGGGTTGAACACACCCCCACACACATTCAGTTATCATTGCTTAGCTTCTCTTAATTGTATTTCTATAATCTTTGCCTCTTATCTTCACACTGAGAGCCCTTAAATGTTAGACACATTCTCCTTTTTTTTTTTTTTTGCCTCGAATTAATCTTAGGCAGAAGCTTAGCCTTGTTGAGATCAAACTAGATTTACTTGCTTCAGAATTTGTTTTAGGAAAAAGAGGTGCTATTTACAATGTCTCTTTTAGTAATGTCTAGGTTGTACATTGTTTCTGGCAAGAATAGTTTTCTAAAATGTACTTCTTAATGGAATTTTCCATTAGTGACAGAGCCTGAAATATGAGAGCAGTTCTGAACATCAGAATTCATGATATAGTCTTTATTTGACTAATAGTGGGGGAAACCATATGGGGAAGCAGTGCCTCAAAACAAATTACAGTATGTACCCTCAGTTTCCAGTAGTTTCTTTTCTAATTCTAGCAAATGTGTAATGTTCTTTAGAACAAACAACAGGTGAAATCCCTTTCATCTAAGCAGGACTATTGTCTGGTAGAGATAGGTAGGTGGGGCAGTTTGACTTCCTTGTAGTCTACTAGAAGTTAACAGTAGTCAGCTCAATACTTACTTTATCATTTTCTTTTCTGTCAGATTTGATGGTGGAATTCATTGTAACACACATGATGAAAGAATTTCCTATGGATCTCTATGTGTAAGTGTCTGTGGGGTAACTCATTGTGATTTCATTTGAAGTTTGAATTTAGGTGGAATCCTGCTCATAGAGCAATATTCTGTCTGAAATAACACTTTGTGGCTGGTGGGGAGCACGATGACTTTTCATGAACTCTTCCGGTAACTTTTTCTACTTCAAAAATCCTCTGTGTGCCAGAAAATTGAAAGCAATTCAATTTCAGACTGTTTTCCTAATCTACTTGATCTAACACAAAGAGCTTTTCAGTCCAAAAGAAGTTTCATAACACAGAGTCATTGCAACAATCCCCACTTCCCAGAAGATGAATCTTGGTCTAGAAACAGAAAAGAGAGTTTTGAAAAAGTGAGGATGACTGACATGAGGCCTGGAAGGCAGCGTGGGGAGGGAGGGAGGTTTAAGCCTGAAATAGCCTGCTAGGCAGCAAGGGGTAAAACTTAGCAATGGACAAAAGGAGACAAGAGGACAGAGCTCCTCATGAGCACTCCATGTGTCCCACAGGGGCCTCTCCAGTGTTTTGTACTGCTTTAGCCTGGAGGGCAGAAGTAGGATTTAGGCAGTTTGTTGGCTGTGCTCTGGCTGTTTGTACAGTGCTGAATTTCCCCAAGGCGTGAACAGCACTATATTCTGTAGGAAAGATGAAGACACATAGGATGTTTTCCCTTAAGGTAACTTCTCAGCATATTCTGATTTTGCCCAAATAAACTTGCAATTACAGTGCCTTTTCAAGGGTTTTACAGTTCAATTGAGTTTGTGAGAATGTATTTTTTTTTTAATGACAATTGCAGAACTGTTTGTAGATGGGTGTAATGCTCTGGAATTTCACAAGAAAGGTGTGAAATGCTTAGACTCAAAAGCAACATCACATCTAGAAACCCCATAACACTAAAAATAATGAGCAGTAGCAGCCATCAGTGGACATTTGTATCCATTCATTTTGGCATGTTTGTGCAGTCCTTTCACTGTACTCCTGTCTGAAACCATCCCGTAGCAGACGCAGTTATTGCAGACGAAGTGGGTGTTCTGAATGCACAAGTAGTGTCATACTTCTCTGCAGTGCATTTAAGAGGTGACAATATGAAGCTGCTCAAGGCTAGGCATATTAATATTTAAAAGAGACATTCAGGTTGCTTAGACTGAGGGTACTTTTTGTCCATTATGTGTATTATGAATCCTGAGCACGAAACTTTTAGAAATGAGACACCCCACCAGGATGGATAACTTCATAACTTGACTTACAGCCAAGCAGATACAGAGGTGAAAAGGTGCTGGGCATTGTCCAGTATCAGTAACATCAGAAATAGGAGGTTTCTTCCCACAGGGATTGCTGTTCCTGATCTGAAGACAGCTGTCTTCAGATCCTAGTTGGTTTGCTTCCTTTTCTTGGTTGAGTTTATGAGAATCCAATTTGAAATGCAGCACTTAATGTCATGCTCAGTGATTATAAATAATTTTACCTTTATTCAAAGTTAGTTTCAATTCCTACCTCATTGTGGTATTTTTGGGTTTATCTGCAGGTCTGAAAAGAATGATGTATACCTTCTGCATTTTTTTTTTGCTACAGCCTTGTTTTTAAAGCCTTGTCTTGAACTTTTCACCTCATTTTGAATAAATTCCATGCAAATTTTTAGAATTTGATTTCTCCATGTTTATTTGATGTGCAGTGTCTTTCATCAGTGTCTTTTCAGAAAGATGTGGGATTTAATGAGATAATGTGTTTTTGAGAAATAGGGATTTGGGGAAGAAGGGATTTTTATTTTTCATAGTCTTCCTTCTATTTTTTCTACATGTCAGTACCTAAAAATAGCTTGGCCTAACATATTCAAATTTGTATATATTTTTTGTCTTGTCCTTAATGATAGTGTTAGAGAATTTACTCATTGTACTGTATTTTTAGTTTGGATGTTATTTGTGAAGAATGTTTGTGCACCTAAGAGTTTATATGAACACTAGATGCTCTAGGGGCCTACAGGATTTAGAAACTTGACAAGTGCACTACCTGTATGTTGGAAGATTCCAGAGCTTGTTATGTATTGCATGATCATTCCAAAGTTCATACTTAAATGATTTTTTTAAGGAGATTGGAAAATTTAATAGAACTATATTTCTTTTTTTTTAAATGTAATTAAACCATACACATCAGTCAAACAAAAAAAATCCTTATTTCCTTTAGCCTCATCACTGGGGCCAGAGAAACCTGAGAAGCTCCGTTGTGTCCAGAATTTACACTAACTTGCAGTATCTCACATATATGGAGCCTGCAAGTTAAGTAACTCACTTTATAGAGTTTGAGACCCTTAGGTAAGGGTAGCAAAGAGTGAAGAGTATTTGTTAAACAGCAAACATGCTTTTGTGGTCAGTCCAATTCTGTTGAGTTTCAACTGGCATACAAGCCCCTTTATTTCGTTTTGACAGGGTTTTTTTTGTTTGTTTGTTTTGGTTTTTTTTGCTGTGTGAGTGTTGGTTCCTCTTAGGAGGCCAAAGCCACAACTCCCATCCTCCTCTGATAGTCTTTGAGTTTGTCTATTGCCTTACTGCTGATTTTTCCAGGATATTTCCAGGGATATTTCAGGCTTATTGTAGAATTGTGGGAAGATACAATGTCATTAATCTTTTGCTCTCTCTTTTCCAGACGGTGCATTCAGATTGTGCACAAGCTGCTGTGCTACCAGAAGAAATGCAGAGTGAGGCTTCATTACACTTGGAGGGAGCTCTGGTCAGGTACTTGGCCTCTGCAGAGACAGTCAAGTAGAAAAAACCCAGAGTGGTGGTTGTCTGGTGGCCTTGACTGCTTGTTCCATTGCTGCAGGGTTACAAAGCAAGCAGCAGTTCTGTTAAAGCATCTTAATGTTGCTTCTTAGTTGCTACATGCAAATTGCCTCCTTTGGAAAGCCAGTTCATTATCATAATGGGAGCTAATTTACTTTCTTATCTGTCCATGCTCACTATGGTATCCAAATGTCTTTGTTTTTCTGTTCCATTACCTGAGTCCCTCTTTACCTGACTGTAGAAAATGGAGTCATGTTTTATGGAGCAGTGTTTCTCTCTGAGATATTTGTGAGTAGAAAGGAGGTAGGCTCTTGGATAAAGGGAGATGGACCTTGCTTTTCCTTTTACTGTAAGAGATGCTCACACATATAATAGTGTGTGCAGCTCTTGAAGAAAGCAGCCTTGAAATGTCAGTGTGAGGGAAGATAGGCTTTTAACTCTGACCTTTGAGTTGATGCTAGATAGTCTGGTTTGTGCCACTTGCATCCCAAGATAGATAAATAAGCATTGTAGAGTTTGACATAATCTAGTGGACAGCTTTGTAGGACTCTTACATGATGCAATCGTTGCGTGGGAGGCCTGGGGAAGGGAGTAGCAGAGTGGATGATGAGACCTAACAGGCATCTTTGGTGGCTATGGTATGTGCTTCAGCTCTTATCTAGCAAGCAGTGAAGTAGCTCAGCCAGAAAAGTACAGTTAATCCCCTTGCTGTTGTGGCTTAAACAAAAGCTTTATGAAAATTCAGGGGAACATGGCCCTAATTGTGTATTCCTGGAGCTGTACTTGAGACCTAGGATCAGCAACTTGCCTGGCATAATGCAACTCCCCTCAGAAATCTGAGAGAGGATGGCTTTTGAAAGAGGCAGTGATCAGTGGTTTGTGAAGCTGTTCTCAATTGACACTGAGTACTTCCCTTCAGTAGCCTTGCCCAGCTGAGATGTAGGTACAGAGAAATGAACCAACAACCTGAGCCATTTTCAGTTATTAAATTTTCACCTTGTGTGACATGTGGCCCATTCAGACTTCCTAAATTATTCCTGCAGAAGGTGAAGCGGGTGCCATTAATTAAGGGATTAGCAGTTCCTTTTCAGTTGTTTTCCTCAGAACAGAGCCCCTAGAGGCATGGCTACAGTGCAGTGCCAGTTCAGGAGATGAGTGTATACAATGTGGATGTCTATTGTGAATGGAAATTGCATCTGACAATGTGTGTGATGTCTTCTCAGCAGTTACAGTGAACCAGAGCCATTTCTATTTGGCCAGACTGGCCTGGGTTTTTTCCACACACTGGCAGAATGGAAGTTTGAAATATAGCACCTTTTGCTTGAAAGTATTGTTCCACAGTTCAGGGAGCACACTCTTAGGCATCTTTCAAAGCCTTAACTTTCCCTATTTTAGGGGAAGGGAAAGAATTAAAATACTCGCTACACACTGAGATTCAGCATCTTGGGATATTCTTGTTAGCTGTCTCTAATTAGCTGGTGTTTATATAGTCCTTTGGAAACATAAAGTGCCTCAGAAGTGTTAAGTACTGCACATGCTTTGAAAGCAAAAGCAGTTATATGAAAACACTTGGGTTGGTCAGGTTTCTGTGAACAAACTGGAATGTCTGCACACCTGATGTAGCTGAAGAGCTCCATGCTTACTGTAGATGTCTGTGTATTTTAGGTGATCCTCTTGTGGGAGTAAACTACCACAGAATGTTTAATTTATTTTTTTTCAGCTGAGGAGCAGAGATATTCTTCTGTAGCTGCTAAGTGGTTTTTACAGGCTGGAAGGTCCTGGGTGAAATGGTACATACACCTGTGAAAGGGCAGGTCCTGGCTGCTCCAGGTGTGCATCTAGAATGTTATATATGTTGCAGAATAAATGCTAATTGCCAGTCCTATCTTGAGAACTGTTTCATACTTAACTCTTACCCTGTCAAGGTTGCTCTTTGATTACCCAGAATGCTGCTGCCTTTGATTTGAGACAATGTCTCTTTCTGTGGTCTTGATCTATGTGACAGGCAATTCCAAACTGGAGCACAAGACCTCTGAATTAATTTTTGTCCTTCATATGACCATCAGGTATTTATTTTGGACTGAAGAATTAGTTATCACTAAGGGAGCAGTAAGGTCTGAGGTATCAGGTTACCCCATCAGGTGTGCTTTACAGAAGGTCTTCAAGCCTACACTTGTCTTCTGCAATGACAAAGTGTGTGATGACTGAAGCAATGTCCCTATGGTGCAGTGTGGATAATAGCAATGGAGGCCCCCCAACAGAGCTGAGTGGAACAAAGAAGCTAGAGGGAATTTGTGTAAGGAAGTATTGAAAGAAAGGGAGAGAGTTCCACCTGACACATAAAAGGAGGAGAGTTTTTTCAGGCAGAAAATTGAGTGGGAGAAGAAGACAAAGAGAATCCTGTGGGGTAGGTAGTCTGTATAGGGTGTGGAGGAACTGAGATAAAGGTTGTAGGTGGAAGCCGTAGCAGTGTATGGAGCCTTCTGTTCACTTGCCAATTCTAATGTTAGCTAATCTCTAATTAAGGAAAGCCACTTGTGTGTCATCTGATGGATTGATGCTCTTCCTTTGTGGATGCTTTGTCTTCAGTATGGAAGGCCAGCAGCACTTTGAGAAAGTTTCTGCATTTACTTTTTTTGATTTTAATTTGCAGTGATGGCAGAGAAAAGCAGTTGGAGCCAGATGCTTTGGCATCTCTCAGGACACACATCATGCTGTTTATGCAGTCTGTAATACTTTATACTTTTTTTGGATATGTCACTATTTGGCACATTGTTTCCATACCATCTTACTTCTGTTGAACTTCCTTTTGCAACATCTGAGCTTAAAGAACAATATTGTTACAGAGTCTTTGGATGTGATCCAGCCTTACCTTCTCTGTTAGAATAATTTTTTCACATTAAGTCAATGGACCAGAGCCATGGCACTCAAAGCAGTATAAATCTCTAGCTGTGCTGACCAGATGAGCAAGAATGCTTGTTTAGGTGACAGAGAAAGATGCAGGGATTTGAGAGCTGGAAACAGGATTGACAGAAAGGAAAATCTGTGGGTGGCAAAAGTAGTGTGTAGAAGCTGCCTCTAGCTAAAAGCAGTGTGAAAATAAATACCAGGTCACTAGTGGAGCTAAATTCTGGAACATCTTAAAAAGAGAGCTGGAGAGTGAAAAGCAATTGTAATCTGATTAACCTATGAAAGTGATTGACAAATGCAGTTACTGATAGGTAGACCAGACATTCAGGTCCAGAAATATCTGTTGATCTTGGTTCTTTTTTAATAGCCCTTTTCATAAGTCTGTTCACTTCTGTTCCACCAGTGGTTAGTGTATAGCTCTTCCTTCTGAGTGCTGAGGAAAACCTTCAGGTTTTTCACCACTGACAATGTACCATTGCTGGTGACTAGCCTGGAAATTTGGCCAAGGTCAGAAACTCTTAAGTATACATGACTCTGTTGACCTGTTTGCTTGCAGATATCTTGGCCAACTGGAAAATCTCCTGGACTGTTATGCCAGATACCTTATACTTTTTAAATACTGATTAATTGAATGTCAAGTGTAAGGTACTTCATAGAGCTGATTAGGAGACTTGGGAACAGCCAGTTCCCTGTTCTCAGAAACAGCCTTTTATGCCCAATGTTCTTGGGCTAGTTAGTACAGCACTTGAGTGATGGACAGTGCTATATATGTTGTTGTTGTTTTTGTCAAGCATGTATAAGCTGTGCCAGAAGAGTTTTCATGAGTCATTTAAGCTTTATATATAAAAAGACCTCATTTCTTCAACTCCTCCCACCTCAAAATTAGCAATGCTTAAGCAATTCACTCTGAGCTTGGGGGGTGCAGGTAACTTCTTTGCAGTTGCTATGGTTTGCTTTAAGCAAAAGCTATGTTTAAAGAAACAGAAAAGCAATACTAATAAAGACTTTTAATAGTAAGAATAGAGCCTAAAAAAATCTGAACTATAATAATAATAATAATGGTGAAATAGCTATTTATTGAGGCAGTTGAATGTGAAGTAGGATTAAAAGTAGGTACTGCCATTAGTAAGTGTTGAAGATCAGTTTCCAAATTGTTTTCACATAAAGCTATAGTTCCTTATGTTGTAGCTTAGCTTGGTAGATACAGAATGCACTGTTAAAATAAGGGTGCTTCAAATAAGTAGCACTATCAAGAAGTTAATTTTTCTCCTTTTTCATTTTAGGGTTATCAAACCAGACTTTTACAATGCTGCTAGACAAAATATACTTTTTTTTTCCTTTTTGTACACTCTTCAGATCTTTTTGTCAGGTTCTGTATTTATAGCAAGGATAATACTGCATTCAAAACCTTTTTGGGTGAATACTAAAAATATGAAAAGTTCCTCTTTGGAAGATTTTAAAATAAAGAAGCAATTTTTCATGGGGGAGAATCTCCCCCCCAATTTTCAGTGTATATAATACTGCCCTTATGCAGTGCATATTTAAAATGGTCTTGTTTCATCACCTTGCTTCATTATTTCTGTGACTGAAACATTGATTACTGAGAGTATGTTATCCATGTCATTTCTTGTTCTCCAACTGTTGATCAGCTCTGCTTCAGCCCTCTGATTGATGTTGCTGAACAGACTGGAAGTCAGGTGATGTTGTGTCTTCTCTTCATCTCTAATCTGGCTGTCACTGTCACATTCTGCAGCAGCTACCTGGCAAGAGAAGCTTGCAGCTCTTGTGGAGTCAGGATTCACACACTGGTGTACCAGACAGTCTAGTTCACTGGCAGAGTTCCTGGTCACTAGATGCCATGAGAGTTTGGAAGACCATAGAGCTGCTTGGCCAGTTAGCAAATGGCTTAGTTTCTCACACAAACTAAAGGTTGTAACTGTTATGTGTCATGGAATACAAACTGGGAATTTGCAGCCCTTAGAGGGTCCTGTTTTCTTTCCTCATAGGAGTGTTGATGCTTGTGATATGTGGTACTGTGTTGGCACAAGCTGGGCTCAGGAATGGAACTCTTAACCCTGTTATCTATTTCTGGGAATTCAGGAAAGGACTGATATTGAAAGATGGTTTGATAAAATAATTTTTGTTTATAGTTGTGGTGTGTGTTGTGGGTTGATAGTCATTAATTTATTCAATTTGTACTGCTGGCAGCACTCCCATGTTACCCCAAAGAAAACCCCAGTCCCATCTTACAAAGCTCACTTAGAGACAGAAAGATGGGAAAGTCAGAAGGAAGACTGCAAATGTCTGCTGTCATTCTCAGCTGGTGGGACAATGTCATGCTCACCTTTCCACATTATCTCCTTCAACCAAAGCTAGAATATTCTCATGAGAACAATCTGGCCATTTGGTGCAATGTCCCGGTATTAAACTCTTAAAGAAGATAATGTAAGAAATGCAGAAACTCAGTGCCTTTCTTGTCAAGGAGGATGTTCTAAATTCCCTGCATGGGTCATTTTTAGGAAGCATCTGCTTTTACTTAATTCTAATTTACCTTTACTTTATGTTAACATATTTTAATACTGATGATAAAGAGTTTGACCCTGATAGCCGATGAACAGAAAAAGAATAATATAAGATTTGTGGATGTTATTGATCACCTGGTGAGATCAGGATGGGAGTTTCTCAACAGAGCCTTGCTCAGATGAGCAGAAAGGGAATTTAGTCATTTGCATGGATAAAAGTCTGGGAATGTTTTGGTCATCCTGCCTCAGCCTGGTAGGTATGTTGCTCTGTCCTGTTTTAAATAAAGCTAGCAAATACTGGAGAATTCAGTTGTGAATCACTAACAGTTTGCAGATCATAGTGACCTAGTGGAGACTAGTGTGATAATTTCTCCTGGGAAATGGTCCCATTGATGATAGAAGTGTTACAGTCAGCTGTTCAAAGCTATTTCTTTCTCTGCACAGAGGGGTTGCAGCATTCAGAATGCAGTAATTTATCCCTGGCCCTTTTTTGTGTTCAAGCAGTATCACTCCTGGGTTCCTTGCCTTGCAGTCTTTCCATGTTCTCACACAATATTTCTTCTCTTTCTCCAGATTCTCCACCTTTTCTGTTTAAAAACCTGAGGCAAAAATGTGCAACGTTAACTCCCAAGACTGCTATTTAACAGTGTGAACCTACACTGTCAGACAAAACAGAATTGAGCTCAATACTACCCTTTCCTCTAAAGGGGGGATGAAGCTTGTGGGTGTGTGCTTTTTTTATTATTTTTTTAAATTTTTAAGAAAAAAGCATATTGTTCATCTGAGCTTTAGCTGAAGTTGGAAAATTTGTGTTCTTTCTTATTGCTTGCTGGATTGCCATCAAGCAGCATTGCTCTGGCATCAGCAATCAGCATTTCCATTAAGCTTGCAATTTCACACTGTTGGCTCCATTTAGGTGGGAACAGTGAGTACTGGGGATGGGGGCTATATAAAGAAAGTAAAGGGTTGGAAGTGAGGTAGCCTGCTTGACTGATCCTGGGAGCGATGGGTGGTGCCAGCATGTGCTCCAGCCCTCTGGCAAGCTGTTGATTCTCATTAAGAAAACAGCCTGCTTTCATGGGTGTACCCTTGAGAGCGAGTGGTGGGGAAAAGAGGGAACAGCTGTAGAGTGCTGGTGATGAGGAACCTGCCAGTTGCCAGCTGCTTTTTGCCACAGAGCTGTGGTGGCTGGGAGCAGGAACTTGGCAGTGCCTGTGGCAGCAAGAGGGAGGGTAGAGGAGCATCCAGGCAGGTGATTGTTACAGCCATGAGCAGGGTGCTCCCTCCTGATCAGAGCAGAGTGAAGGAGCTGGAGCATGTTGACTTGTGATGTTGACAGAGCTCTTACTGCTTCCCCTGCTCCCCTGAGAGGGGACTGCAGCATTGGTGCAACAGTCTTGTTTTCTAGTGCCATAGGTGATTGACAGGAAGCTGCAAGTGCTGTCCCTGCGTAATTGGTTCACTTGTCCAAGGATGCTGGGATAGTTTGTGCCTCTGGGAGTTCTGATGTGTTAGTTTGTAATAGCAATGTATTTCTCAGACAACGCTTCCTGTTCCTACAACTCTATCTGGAAAATACCTCTGTTGGTTCTTTCCTGTCAAACCCAATCTGTAGATAGGCATCTCCTGCTGAGTTTGTTTTGATCACTGTTCTTCTGAGTGCCTGCCAAAGCTGAATGTGGCCGGATCTGCACCCTCTTAACACTTAGGTCATCTCAGAATGTCATATCTGAGCCTTTTGCTTCCCTAAATCTGAACTGCCTTTCAGGTATAGCATTTTCTAGAGGTGATGACTGGGGTCTCTTCTCCTCCTAGCTGCACAGTGGGCTGTATGGTTATCCTAGCTTAATCCTTGTGACTTCCAGTCTGGAACAAGAGAATGGACTGGCCTGTGGTTATGGCATTGTTGTGTTGTGAGAATCTGTTTTTTTCACATTCTGTGCTGTAGTTTCCCTTGTGTAAGAGAATCATGCTGAATTTTGGGATCTGGAAGAACATATAAGAAACCATTGTTTGGTCTGTTATTTTTCAACAAGCATTTGTTGTTGACTGTTTAGAGACAGAACCCTAAGCATAGGTGGACCTTTGGTCTGGCCAGGTACAGCCAGGGCTCATCGTGCTGCTCTATTTATACTTCCAGTGCTGTTGCAGATAGAATGGTCCTATTTTCTTTTGTATGTTGGAAAAACTGAAGCACAGAGAGACCAGTGCTGCTTCCTGAAGAATCTAATCCACTATTCTTAGTTGCAGCCTTAGTTGCACTAAGCCTTACCAGATCTGGCTTACCATGTGCTATAGTGAGGAGTGTGGACCTTGCCTTGGGAGGATATATGTGTGAACAGGGTGGCTGTGGGAAGTCCAGGGTGGTTACTGTGCTGCTGAAGCAATTGTAGGCAGAGGACTTCTCTGCAGCATGGGGGTGTTGCCCAGATGTCATGATCAGCTGCCTTCTAGTGATATATGGGTGGGGATCCTTCTAAGGGGCTTGTGATTTGAGACACTGGAAGAAGGACACTGAATATAATGTTGGTTCAATAGTAACTTTTAGAGGGAATGGGAAAATCACTCTTTTTCCCAGTGTGCCCTGAAAGTTGGAGGGTAGAAAATTGGAGAATTTTAGTAGAGCACTAGATCCTGTTAACGGATGTTATACTGCAGCAGAGGAGCCCTCACATCTCTCTCTTCCTTGCTCCTTTCTTGAGGGCCATTATATGCACCATGAGAAGATTCCTGACTTGTAAGTGCAGCAGATGCAGTGACAGAGGCCTCTGTACTGTGCTCAACCCATCCGAGCTCTCATTGATGAGTGTCTCAGGGCTATTCTCTTCTGCTCCGTTGTGCAATAACACGTCAGAGCCTTCTGAAGCTCCTGGCAGAGCCTGTGCTACATTCTGACTTGCCCAAGGGATGATACTGCTACTTTTTTCCCCTCCCCTTTTCTCTTGGTTTACCTCCATGGTCCTGTTGCATTAGACATGATCCAAACAGAACAGAAAAACTAAATAAAAAACTTCCACATTGTATTAATCCCAATTCAGCTGTGGCTGAATATACCTCTGTTTGAGACAAGGCTTACAGGGAGAGAAAGTATGTCTGCTATGGGAATGGGAATGGGGAGGGAGGGAGTGAAGGGCATCTGTAACAGAAATTACCTCCTTCCTGGTAGAAGAAAAGCAGAGATGGTGGCTGCCCACAGTCTTCTCACAGAGGATTGGCTTGGGGGAGGGCAGCAAATAACTGAGCAGGCGTACTGCTGCTCCTTGGCAGACAGCAGGGCTGCAGGAGCTGATAAGGGAAAGTGTCTTGAAAAGCAGCTGTGCAGCGAAAGAGCTAAGAGGTTCTTTCACTGCAGTCATTTCAGTTTAACAAGTAGGGAGGGTATCCATGATGTCACTTTCCATCCTTTCACTATAATTATCCTTTGGAGAGAAGATTGCCTAAGAGCCAACCTTCTTGTATACACTTTTCACATACAGCCTGTCACTTGGCTCTGTGTCCACTCAGCATACTTGTCTGCTTGGGTTTGAAGCTGTAAATGTAGGTGTCCAAAGCTGTGTTCTCTTCTTGTTGGTTTAAGAAGCATAGCCAGTGTACTCAGCTTAGGTCACTTACATGAACATACTGGTGGCTGCTTGTTTAGTTACAGCCTCCTCCCTTTATTACTAAAGAAGTCCTGGTGACACTGTTGTATTGTGAAATTATGGATGTTTCCAGACTCACCACAGTGGGTGTTTTGGGTCCTGCTAATGAATGCCAAGAAGAGATATCTTTAGGGAGGAAAAAAAGGCTCTAGAGGGTATTGCAAAACTGGTGCTGTTTTCCATTTAATGTTGAAATAGATCTCATACCCAAACCATCCATTGCTGTTAAATCCTGGAGCATAATTTGAGATAAGGTGGCTGAGCCCCAGCAAGGATCACATTGGTGTCTGCCTGTGCAGCTGGGAGACTGAACTGCTCTTCTGTTGGGGGAAAAAAAAAAAAAGGGATAATTTCCTGCCTATTGGGAGAGGGCAGCCTGCAGGTGGGATATGAGAGGCAAACAGTTGATTGCAGCAGGGAAGAAGTGACACATCTGGTTTGGCTTCAGATTGATCAGGAATAGTAACATCAGTGCTTTGTTGGAGCTCAAGGGCAGAGGGGTGTTCAGTCAGTTGGACTTTGCTCTAAAGGCTTATTTTGTGTATGTAATTGTTGCTGAAGGGCACTAGGCGTGTGAAGCCAGATCTAAAAGTTGCTAGTTCTGAAAACTTCAGGGCATAGCTGTCCTCATTTTCAGTACAGGGTCTGCCTTACAAACAAACCATAGAGACATGGCAAAGGGGTTTAAAGGTTCCACAGTGTTTGTGTTCCTTAGAGACACTTGAGTAGAGGCTGCTGCAGAATGTGCTGGCGTGGGAAAAGATCGGTTGCTCTTTTAGCATTGATGTAGTGTTATATCCCAGTTAGGAACACTGCAACATTTTTAGGAATGTGTGGTTTCCTAACAGTTGATAAATTTGTCAGGGCACACAGTGACTGTAATAGGTTAGTTCTTCTGACCAGGCTCTGAGCCCAGTGCTCAGTTTCTTCTTCAAGTGAAGCATGTCCCACTCCTTCCTAGTTGTTAGGGAAGGAACAGCACAGATAGTTTTGAGTGGGCTATGATGCAGTACAATTCAGGTATAAATACTGATTTCAAACAGAGGTAATCTCTTGTCTTCTTTCTAACTGAAACAAGAAAATTAAATACAGATTCATCACAGTGGCTGAAACAAAAGTAGGGATAGAACAGAGAAAGTTCTCCTTCAAGTGTTGTCTCCAACAAGTACAAGTGCTTCACGGTGGTCTGGGAGAAGTACTGCAGTGGGCAGTTATAGGGTCCTCCTCATTTGGTGAGTGCATGTGCTCTGGACAAATATGCTCATTCCTTTAAAAATAGTTTCTCCTCATCATGAGCAACTTTCCTGTTCCCTGTTTTTGGATGTTCAGTGATGGCTTCTTGCACGCTATGCTATGACCTGCTGACAAAGGCTGTTCAGCAGGGCTCTTGTCAGAGAGCAAGAGGCAAAGAGATGAAATGAGGCTTCTTACAACTTGTCAGAGGAAATCCAGAGCTCTGCTACTTTACTTCCACAAACCCAAGCTACTGGTAGCACCTGGTCATGATCTGTGGCCCTGTGGAATTTCATGGCTGGGAAGGAGGTAAAGCCAGGCTTGTAACTACGAGATGGCTGATGAGCTGCTGTGGCAGGGATGCAGGGCATCAGTCTGCAGTCCAAGGCAATGACTGCAGGAGACTTTTTTGCTTTGGAGGTTTGGTTACCTTGGCAACCTGTTTTTAGCTGGATGTTTGCTCGGTGGAGAGCCCATCTGTACCTGCTACTTTGTTTTGAAACGTTTGTTTTGCAGAAAAATAACTGACAGGGGTATTTCCAGAGCTGTGTTACTGTGAAATCCAGGCTCTGCTTTTGGTCTCGGGAGTTTGTCTGATGATGGGGCGATGATGGCATGGAGAGTTTTGTGGCTGGATTGAAAAGGTGTTAATGTATCTGCCTCATGAGGTGAGCTGCTGAGATGGAAAGGAGAAATGCTGTTGCTGATGGTGAAATCCTGGAATAGCTCTGAAGAATACATTACTTGCATGTCTGGAGTTTGCAGAGAACTTTGTTCATTCCTGGTTTGCAGCTCAGCATCCGCCAGGGTCTGGAAGATTAAAGCAAAGTAGCTTCTGCCTGTGATGAGTAAATACCCCACCTTGGGGCTGTAGGCTTCCCTCTTGGTGTGCACATATAAACTTTTGATATTCATGGTGAACTCCTAGTACTGTAATAGAGGTTGCAGGAATGCATCCAGAATCTGAGTTTTGTTTAATTCAAGATCTGACCAGTGTGTTTGTATCTTTTTGCTGTAGGTTTTTTAATTTTACCTTTTGTGAATCCTTTGTAATCTTGAAGGGGACGAGTATCTAAATTTTTCCCTTACCTCATTCCTGTTCCCTGTACTTTATATCTCCCTCTTTCACAGCCTGTGCCTGAGGCTGAGGTGAATGGTCTTTTCTGCATTCACTGTGGAGTTCTCCCAAACCACAGTTTATTTTCTCATAGGTTACTGGGTAGTGTGTAGCACTTGTGTAATGGTGAGGGAGAAACGGATTAACAGGTTCTACTTGTGCCTATAAGAAATTGGAGTAATACCTGGTATTGTTTTGTTGGATGAAGTTACCAATTAGTAGATAATTAAGAACCCTTTTTAAAAGGTGTGTACAGTGTTCCAGTGTTGACTCTTCCAGACATTTTATTCAGATGTTTTAAGTCTTGAAATCTGTTGACTTCAGAGCAGAGAGAGTACATTAAGAACCTTTTCTAGTCAGGCATCAGCTTTCACTCCTGAACAGCTATAATGCAGAAAAAAGTAGTTTTCTGAAAATTTCAACAACTAGGGAAAAAAAAAAGATAAAGAACTTTACATTTTATCCAAATGCAAGGAATGAGGTTGTTTATTGTAAAGTCTGTTTGATTAAAGCATTTTTAGCCAACCTTTTTGTTAATTACCACTGTTACTAACTGATACTGGGTGGTTACAGCAGGAGCTTTTGTTGTTTTATTATTTAAGACAAGTGTGAACCAGATCTGTAATCTTTACAGCACAGCCCGAGATAACTGACACAATAAAGTACTACATCCTTCTTTTTACCAGTGCAGCAGCATTGACACAGAGCTACAGAAAAGCTGTGCTGTGGGGGTTTTCTTACCTTTTTTATTTTTTATAACTGCATGTATCAACAAGAGTGACAGTTTGGGGCTGACTGTGCATACATCATGTTGGTGATATAGGAAGCAGAAATGAGACAGTTGGATTCTCCAACCCCAAAGCTTGCTCCAGGATCTAGCAGATAGAAAAATCTCCGTGAACTGACTGAGCTATCAAGAGACATAGCTTGAGCCTGAGTAGATTTGATTGGAAAGTCAGTGAAGGAGAATAAATGTGGGAAGGTAAAATAGCTGTCACTTACCTGTTCAGAGTATTCTAACAACAGAAAGCACTGCCAAACCTCACATACATTTCTGAGGTGAATAGCTGGCATTTAGTTTAGTTTATACTATATAATGTAAATGCATTTGTATATAAGTGACTTGTTGAGAATGACTTTGCTTTTTATAGTATTTTAAAAATACTTATTATTTTCTTCTAGCTTTAATCAACTTGTTGAAGTTCCTCATGTCTAATGAGACTGTGTTGCTGGCCAAGCACAACATCTTCACCCTTGCTCTTATGGTGAGCATCTTTACCCTTGCACAAATCCTCTTATTTTTAACAACTTAATTGTGAATGAATAGTAGGAAAGAATTGTAATTCTGAAAGGATTCCAGAAAGTATTTCTGGCCTGTTAAGGAGATAGGAGAACAAGGCCATGAAACAGAGTAATATCATTCTGATTGGTTTCGCTAGGTGTTTGGAAAGGGCAGTGCTTGGACTCACTACATCCTTGACTTACTGAAATAAAGAAGTCTGTGTGAGGAAAGGCCTAGTTTAATTTTAAGATTTGATAATATTTTTTTCTTGTTCTGTGGTCCTTTGTATGCAGAATAGAAACATGTTTTTCTGGCCCTAGATAAAACAGTATTTAAGCTTCTTGTCTGTCACTTTGGTACTTTAAGGAAAATAATAGATAAATCAATGAAGTAATGCAATATTATCTGCTGCAACTGCAAGCTATTTCTTTGAAGGTTTTGGTCATAATTTGTATTGTTTCTGTTGCAGAATAGATTTGGGATAAATATTCCTGTTGCAACTTCTTTTCACTTGTATAGGTTGTGAACCTGTTCAACATGTTCATCACTTACGGAGACACATTTCTGCCCACTCCCAGCAGCTATGATGAGCTGTATTATGAAATCATTCGGATGCACCAGAATTTTGACAACCTTTATTCTATGGGTGAGTACCTCCTGATTTGTCAGGGCTGCTGCTGCCTGGAAGTGAGGGTGGTGGATTGTGTCAGGTATTTCCTGTCTACCTGCTGCTGATGTGTGCTGTGCTGGGTGAACATGTTTTGTGTACTAGGCATGTTGGTAAATTAAGAATTGAGAGAGGGATAAACCTGTAAAAAGTATAAGTTGTTTTTTTTTAATGTCAGGAAAAAATAGGAACAGGCTCCTTGCCCCTCTCTCTGTCACTTAATGTTGGAAATATAAATTTGTTGTTGTAATGGAGTATGTGGTATTTCATGTATTTTTGTGTAGTTTTCCTCTATTACATTTGACAATTTCAAGTCAAAAGGTAGATACATCTGCAGAATAGAGAAACACTGAATGCAAATAAGAATTTGGAAAATAATTGAGAAACTTTCAGCAAGAAGCTTGCTGTGCTAGACAAATCACATCTACTTCACTCATTGCCAAAAGCAACCAAGAAAACAGCCCTCACAAACCTGCTTGCAGTGACAAGTGAATCGCTGGACTGAAGAATATGCCCCCTGGCAAAACAGGGAGAAGCTGCCATCCTTCAAGAGAGAGGGACAGGAGCCAAGTGACACCCAGCAGGGAAGAGGAACAAAGAAGAGCAAGGAATGCATGGAGGCATAATCAGGCAGTGTTATACACAGGAACCTGCAGCCCAGGGGAGCTGCGGCAGCACTGCTTTGCTGCATACTTGAAGCTGTGAAAAAAAGAATGTAGCTGTGTTCTTTGTTTGCTTTATTCCAAAAGGACCTTTCATTCCTTCAGCCTCTGCTCCCTTCTCAGCATGATCACCCAGTGAACAACAGGAGTTAATGTAAGCGTATAAGGAGAGTTAAAGGGCAGACAGTTGGCCACAGCTCTCTCCTGACATGGGAGAGAGACATCCTCACCTAAATAAAAGTAGCTGACTGCCCCCTGTAACTGCAAACAGAAACAAACTGCCCTTTTGTATAAGTTTCCCACAGTTTTCAGCCATTGCATAAGAGATCACTTGGCCATTTTTGTGCCCTCTGAGTGCCTAAGATTTTTTTGCTGACCCATTTTTCTACTCCCAAGAGTTGCATCTAGTAAGACAAGGTGCTTTTACTAGTTAGGAATTTTTTCAAACCCATCCCCTGTGGAAGCTGGAGATAAGGGGACTAGAAGAATAATGCACTCAAATACTTCCTCAGTTGGATTGCAAAAGGCACACCTAACCTGTTGAAGCAATTTATCACATGAATGTTTGCCATCCTCCCATGTAGGGTAAACCCCATTGAATTACTCTTGCAGATGTCTGAATTGAAACCCTCTCTGAATATATTACTTCAGATATTCAAGTACAGTACCTACTGTTTGACAAAACAATGTTACTCAGAGCTGACAACTTTTTTCTGCAGATGACATATAATGGTAGAATAGAAAGTGAGAAAGTAGCAATGTCTGAGGCTGATGAAAGCCACCTGATGTCCTGAAAGCTTCCCTTTGATTGTCAGCCCATCTCTGAGACTGCAGTGACCCTTCTGTCCCCTAGCCTTGGGGTATTTGTTAATACAGATAAGAAAACTACTCTGTCCTTTAGTTTTTCTGTTAATGTGGCTGAAACTTTCCATGTTCCATGTTGGGAGTGGAAGTCTAATTGACTTGGGTTTTTTTCTCTTGTTCTGAAACTGAACTTTATCCAGATCTGCAGGACTGAAAGCTTCTGTCCTTCAGTTCTAGCCATAAGTATGCAGCCAGTGTGCTTAAGCATTCACTTGTAGCATCCATGTTTCTGGATGATCCTAAATTCGCATGGTGAGCTGTTCCTTCACTTTTAAATTGAGGGTGAACCTTTCTTGTGGAATCTAACCTCCAGAAAACCCTGTATGTACAAATTCATAGAGAATTCCCTTTGTTCAGGCAATTTGGAAATTAATCAAAACATCTGCTACAGGATCTGTTATTGTTTTGATGCTTACCAAGAGATGTGCAAGTAACTGCCACCATAAAAACACTACATATTTTGACCTAAATAAATATTTTTGGTACTCTGGCAGAAAAGAATTGGATTCCCTAGAAGTTCTTCCTTTTGCAGAATGTTTTCAGATCTGCTCTTAAGTCTGTCAGAGACCATCTGTGCAGGAGAACACCACTCTTTTTCCTACAGGCAGTGTTTTTTCTTTATGCTGGTGTGTAATTCCTCTCTGCAACTCTAGATAAATGGGCATGTAAAGAATTCATCACTGCTGGAGAGGGTTTAAACTGCAGTATGTAGTCCAGTTCAGATGGAACCTTGCATTAGCAGGAGCTGGAGGAGAACAGCTGTGTGTGGAATAGAAGCTATTCAAGACTTGGGATGCTGCCCTGTTTCTGGGGAAAATAAACTGTGGATGTGATAATGAAAGCAGTTAGGAGGACCCAGATTCTTCCATCACCTCTGCCTCCAAATCATTATTCTGTTCTGCTCATCTTTTCCAAGTTCCTTATGTTTCTTAGATGGGCTTTGAAGGGAACTTCTACCTGGATTACAGATCATCTCAGTGATCACCTTTGTTTTAATGTGGTTCCTGCGCTGCCATCTTGCCAAAGCAGATTTTTTTTTCCTGTTTTGAATTATGAAATTGCCAGTTCTGTGCCAGCACTGTTAACTGTCTTCTCCTTTCAGTTCTAAGGCTGTCTACCAATGCTGGTCAATGGAAAGAGCCTGCAAGCAAGGTGACCCATGCATTAGTCAATATTAGGTAAGGAGAAGAAGTTAATTACTCTTTTAAAGTTTCTCATTTCCTAAGTGACTACATTTTTATTACGACAGTTTCACATTTGTTTTAATGAATTTTGTATTGAATTTGTTCTACTTGTTGGGCTAAATTGTTGCTCTAAACAGGGCCCACAGGCATAAAGGAGTAATCACCAGGGTTTGATTGTCCTCTAGTAATTCTCTCAGCTCTTCTGTAGACTGAGTGCTTTCAAAGCATAGCACAAACTGTAATGAATTAATCCTCACATCATTCTTGGGAGAAGTTATACAGTAGAGAATAATGCTGTGCTGGCAGAGCAATTGTGAACCTAATGGATTTCTGTTGTGTGATTCTATTGCAATTCCATGAAGCTATGAAGGGGACTGTAAGCCTGCTGTAGCAAGCAGATTCGAGGCCTCTTAACACTGCAAGATTTTTGTGTGTGTTTAATACTGATTATTTAAGGACATTTCAATGCTCTCTTAAACCTCCTCTCCTTGTTCAAGGGCAGAAGGGAAGAAGTTATGCTTTACTTGTAAGGCTAAGGAGTGTAAATCTAGGTATGTATTCTTTCACAATGGCAGTAATTTATTTTTCTGGCACCTGAAGCAGCTACTACTGACCAAACCTGGGTACTGGGCAAGAGGATCATGGATATGATTGATAGGAAAATGGAGGAATGTTGAGAGGGAAAATTTACTTCTTAGCTTTGGCTTGTAAACAAACCACAAAAGATATAAGTATTTATATAGAAAAGAAATCTGTTTATCACTTTCCTAGTCACCCCAGACACCTGGTGTCTGTGCCACACCATGTAGCTCAGTACTGTTGCATTGCTAGTACTCCTCATTTTCCTCACTACAGAAGACATTGTGTAGGACAAACTCTCTGAGGGCATTTTTCAAGTCCATATTCATCTTACATGTCTGTAAACCACCTTAAAGGTTTCCTTAAAAAGTCTGTAAGCTTGATAACATCACATATGATTCTAGACTTATTTTGCTCCTATCCTTATTTTTGTTTTTTTTAAAACAGATGTAAGTGAACATGTGTGGGTAGATATTGCACTTAGAGTGAAGCAGAACTGGTGGCTGTTGACTAATGTCACTTAATGTGACACAAAGTGTCTGCTCTGGGAGTGCTCTCTATAGCCAGCTAGAGAAGTCTAAACTCAGAGGAGAGAAAAACCAAGTGATCCCAGAGAGTTTGTGCTCACCTCTGTTTTGTGGAACCAACACTTTGCATGGACTTATTTCTCATTGGCTTTGCAACTGCTTTTGTGAAGATCATCAGGTGAGAAAGGATGCAGCCAAAAAACTAGCACTACTTCTGGTTTGTTTTCTTCTGGTGGTAGAAATACTATGTTTGAAGTGTTCTTTAGGTGAACAGATTTCAGAGCAGCCCAAGAAGTCCAGAGGTAATGTGCTTTTGTGAAGGTGTTTGACAGTGTGATGGTTCAAAGTGCTGACTGGGACTAGAACCTGGCTTAGCTCCCCGTTACCTGGGTTTCCTGTTTGTTTCTGCCTCTTTGGTTTTCCCTTAGAGTGGTCTTAGCATCCTGTATCTTGTTTGGATGCTTTTACTGAAGGAAATTAATTTAGAGAAATCCACTCTGGATTTTTTCCTCACCTTGCTTCATCATTCTGTAAAGTTTTTATGAGCAGTGATTACCTGCTTTTTGCTGTAACTGTGCAGTGCAAAGTCATGCTTTGGTTTATATCTTGGTCTCATTACACAAGCTATTTAAAAATAAATAAACGTTGCCATTTCCTTATCCTGGGGCTTTTAGTGGGTTTTGTAAATAAATGTAAAAGCATCTGCCTGTGCATGCATACAGTGGGCTTTAACAAGTGTCTTAAATCCTGATGTACAATTTTATGTGTATTTCTGCCGGGAGAGGAATGGTGAGTTGTTCACCATGTTTCAAGGCTGCAATGCATTTGTGTTACAGGAGTAACTGTTGAGGAGACACCAGAACAGTTCTGCTTGTCCCCCACAGTGCTGGACTGATGAGCTCAGCTGATTAATTGCTTAAATAGAGAGTCAGGATGAGTAATACCTAGAGAATCTTAGACGTGTTCTTCTTTAAACTCAGCTGCAGAGATCCCACTTTGTGTATCCTATTATGGTATGAACAGCACCTTTTAGTTGGATTAAAAGTTCTCCACTAGACAGCCTGAGTTTTGTTGTTGCTGATTATTTGATTTTTCTTTTCCTTATTCCAGTGAAAAAAGCAGTAATGAATATTCCTTTTGAGTATTGAGAGATAGGGAGGCTATTCCTGCCTTCTCTCCTTTCTACAGATAATTCATAATTTCTGTCCAACCCAAAGACAATGAAAAATTGAAGAAGAAAGAATAATAATATCCTTATCTGTCTGAAAATCTACATACCAAACCAGAATGAGTGATTCTGATTGCTGTCCTATCTCATAATAGTCATTACAATTTCTGTCTGTGGGTTTGTCTTTGTGGTTTTCATAAATAATTGAGATGTGATAGACTGCAAGATATAGCTGCAGCACTGATGGGGTTGAAATAGGAAGGTGCAGCAGCTGATGGTTTGAAAACTCACCTTCTCACCTATGAGGAAATAAACACATTTTGAGACAAGTTGTTTTTTTTTAAAACTAATGAGCCTCTTCAAGATAACATTGTGCAGGTTTGCATTTAATGAGAATTTTATTAACACAGGGTTCAAAGGGACATTTCCTGATTGCCTATTCAGTGAGAAAGGTGGTAGCTGAATCCCTGTGTTCTTTTATTAGACTTTCTTCTGATCAGGATTTTTCCAAGGTGAATAAATAGATTAACTCAATGATTAATAGACTGAATTTCTCCCTTGTCTGAAATTCATCCCCATCATAATTTTTAAAGTAATTTTATTTCTCTCACTGAAACACTTTTAATAAGCAGAGGGTGACTTTTTAGCATGGAACTAGGTGATAGAATTATTTTTTAAGGTGTTTTCTGTGGTGGTGCAGCATATGCTGCAATCCTCACTTGGATGCTTTCATTCACTCTTCCTTGTTGCAGGTACTTTTGTTCCTCTTGAGCCACCCTGTGTGATGCTCTTTCCTTGAACAGAAGGTGCTGCTTCTCCAGGGCTGCTTTTGGGGTTGTAAAGGAGAGACTGGGGATTTGGGAGGAGCACTTAGAGCATTGCATGGGTGTGTATAAAATGGTTATGCTTGGTGCCAGTCTGTGCAGGAGCACTCTTGAAGGAACATGTGCAATTTTACTTAGGCCAAATTGGGCTGTGCTTGTTTGTTGTAGGACACTTGCCATCCTGACCCTGAAGATATAGTTCCTGGTAAATTACCAGCTCTCACAGGACTGCACTTATTGGAAACCTGGACAGAGGAGAAGGCTCCATTCAGATATTTGTTAGAAAGTGGATGGCTGCAAACAATCCACCTAGTACCTTCAGGATTGTTCCACCAGACTGCAGGGAATTTAGCACCTGTTTAAGAGGAGAGAAGACCAAAATGCTGCTGACCTAGTCATGTTGCAATGACTTTTATTTAGGATATTTGAAAGTGGACCTGCTGATAAAGAAATGCATCTGTATCTATGGTGTAGGTGGTGACCTACAGATTACAGTCAGCTGGGACTGTGCACAAAATATGTGTTTATTTGTGTGCATACACACTTTCTTCCTTCCCTCTCTGTACAGACATAATGGACATAGGAACACATTTCTTGCCAGTAGGAATCAGAGTGAATATGGGAGAGCAAGCTTAAAGCCTTTTATGAAAAGAAATGGTCAAGAAAAAAAAATATATATATATATAAAAATAGATATCTGTGTGCATATTATAGGTATATGCACTTATATAAATGTGAATATCCATAGATGGATGTCTGTGTATATAAAAATACATATATAATACATATAGACATACTCACACACATATATACACTTAAATTATATATATTTATTTACATATAGAACATACACACAGACATGTTTCATTTGACAATGGCCTTGTTAAAGCCACAATCTCCCAGCTGAAAATACCAAGCACCTGCTCATTTCCAGCTTCTCCAAGATAAACCACAAGGGTTGACTATGGATGCTCAGGTGTTGCTCCTTCCAGCAGTACTGTTGCACTGGGACTGTGGAACTGCTCAGGGCCAGCCAGTGCAGAGCAGCAGAGGGTGCTCAGGCATGCAGGTTACAGCCCACAGTGATCTGGAGTTCATTCCCTGCAATTCTTAAAACCACCTGTGAGGACTACACTGGTGGAATAACTCCATTGAATTGTTCACTGAGGTGTGTTTAATGGTAATGACCTCTGACATGCTGTCACTGCTAATCAGCCTGACTGAGCTCAGATCACAGGATAGTACAAGACAGTCAATAATTATTTTTTTAATAGGAAAAAAGCAACAAAGCTCAAAGAGAAACTCAGGAATGTATTTAATTGGTACTTTTAAATCTTAACACAAACTTGATAAGATTATGGATCAAATTCATACTAAAATGATGGAAGAAAACGCCTGAGCTCTGTGCATACAAGCTGTTTAAAGAATTAGTTCATTGCAGTTTTCAGGTAGTAGCCTGAAAAAATTCTGATGCTGAAATTGGATTCTAGATAAGGATTGTGGCTTTGTTCTGGTTATTTTTTAGTGATCGGTGGTCACTCCTCACGAAAGTAGCAAAACTAGCAGACACTTCTTGTCATTTCATGTGTTTCTTGTTGCATGCTTTTCTGATTGCATAGGGACTTTGGCACAGCAGAACAGTTCCTGAAATGCCACAGTGGTTATAACAGTGTTATAGTGGTTGTTCAGAGTTCACCTGCTACCACTGCTTGTTTTTCACTCTCCTTTGCAGTACTGTGGTAGGGAAAGTTCCTTTGCTAGGAGCAGCAGATCCTGATGTGAACAGATTCTGGCATTAGCTGCCACCTGAACAGAGGAAGCAGGTGGATTGAAAGGGAAAGACTTTGTGACCAGCCTTATTAACAGACAAATCAAAAAAGAAGGAAAGAAGCATTCCTATCTTGGGTTGCAATATTTCATCTTTTCACAGCAGTCTAACCCATGTTTCAATTATTTTTATTATTATTTTAAGGCTTTCATCTAGCACTTTGCTTCTTGAACTTTATCTGATTTCTTCTCAAGGCAAGAGTGTTGGTTTTCAGTTGTTGCTCTTTATTTACCAGCTGATTCATCTTGGTGTGTTTCTTTTACGGAGCCATAGCCAATTTCATCCTGCTATAATTTTCTTTCATTCTTTCTCATTCATGCAATGGCTTAATTAAATGTTTTCTCTGCCACTGGCCCAAATCCAGAGAGCAGATCTGTTTGGTTGAGTGGCATTGTATGGACCAGTTCCACAAACACGGCAGCTTGGTTCAGCAAGTCAGGTACATCCCAGGTCACCTTCCTTCTTTCTGCCAGTTACTGCCATTTCAGTCATGGCTGCCTGGGAGAGGACTCTGTCAAGCCTATTTTCTCTTTAATGAACTTCTGTTTTCAGTAGGTTTTTGGAAGGATTGATTTCTTTGTTGTTTATTTCTTTTTGTGATGACTTACAGTTTCTGATGCTGATTTTAAGCAAAGATGTTTGTATGGCAAAGAATGCCTCTGTCTGAGATAGCATAGCCATGGCTTGCTTTCTTCAGTGCACCTGGATGTCATTCTGCAGAGATCACTTTTGCTCTGAAATGTCATCCTCAAAGTAAACAGGGCTTTTTGGATTGGAGTGGGGAGGATCTTGGGCTGATTTATTCCTAGGATGGCAGCTTCGCTTAGCTTTCTTCCAAGGTCTGCAGTTGTATCAGCTGGTTTCATCTCCTTTCCTCATGTCTCAAAGGTGACAGGTTGGCCTTCAGGAGGGGACTGAGAGCATGATCCACTTCTGTACTTCAGCTGCTCTGTAGGGTTTGCTGTGGAGGTGAGACCTCTGTACAAGGGAGGATTGTTTGCTGGGTGGAAAGGAAACTCCTCTGCAGAACAGCCACTGCTTGGCAGCCTCTTCTGAAGTTCAGCAGGTCTCTTAGTTCATGTGATTCTCCTAAGGTGCACATCTCAATGCAGTTTGCCCACTTGTAAGCTTTTGTCCTCCTGGACATTTTATTGGAAACATTTCTTCCTTGAAAACTGAAAGTTTTTCAAAGTTAGGCAGGATCTGTAGGCTACTTAGCAGTTTGCTGACAAACGTTGCCTCCACTGCTGATGTATTAGAACGCAGATTTCATTTGCTCTTTGTCAAATGCAACTGCTCTGTGAATAGGGAATTCCTGTCTGCAGATCTCTGCTGGACTCATGGGTGCAGACTGTAGGCTTACAAGGTGGAGTTAGTTAAGCTACTAGCAATTTTTATTTTTGTGAAAGCTGTGTATGCAGCCTTGGAAGTGTGATGTTGACACATAATTTCAGCTTTTGTGCCGATGAATGTGGAGTGTGAGGCTTTGGGAAAACAGTAGAAGAGAGAATTCAGAGACTTCTCATTGAACTTATGGTCTCTTATTTGATTTATGTGAGTGACTGTGCACTGCCTGGTCTGAAGAAGTGTGGCACCAGGCAAGAAATTGTTTTTTGTTTTGCTTGCCAAATACTTTTCTCTGTAGAAACATAAAAGTAGTGGAGAATGTATGTCAGCATGGGGAGTACTTCTGGTTTATTTCAGAGGTGGATATAATATTTACTGGTCAGAAGTAATTTTTCTCTCTCATTTGCAGGTATTTTGGTCTTGAATCCCAGTGCTGGACATAGGCAAGTTATGTCTGAGCTCAGTAACGCATTAAAGCATGTGCTGCAAACCTAGGATGCAGACTTGTAAACATCTTGGGTTTTTTGTTGAAGCTCAAAATCCAGAGAACTCTGCTTTTTCTTGCTCTGAATTGTTGTATTGTTTCCTCCTGTTTATGAGAACAATTTTAATTATTTCTCTGGTACTGTGGCTGGCATGAGTTCAGTTCCTAATTGATAGATTTCAACCTTACAGTCAATGTCTTTGTTGGTGGCTCTATTGCAGCCAGGAAGCAACCAGATTCTTTTGGCCCCAAGAACTGGCTCTACTGGAACATGATTGAAGCACAGTTTGAAACAGCTGTTTATAGCTTGTCAAAACTTTGTCCATGCTGTTTTTATTCTTTGGATAAATATAAGGGACTCTGATCTCTGCTGGTCTCAAATCTGGCTTTCAAGATTTGCTTTAGTGGAGAAAGAACATTAAGCAACTTTCTTCATAACCCAAACAATGTAAAAATCATTGTGAGCTTAAATAACACCTTTTCCCCTTGAAAAGTGATGTAGCATAATGCTGTTTTGCTCTTTCTGTTTAAAAGAAATCTGTTGCTCACAGCAGCAGCCAGAATTATTATTCCCTCTGAGAAGTCTGGGCTGTGGGATGTGTACTTAAAAAAAAGCTTTTCAAAAGCCAGTAACATGTATTTCTTATTATCTTATACGAGTGGGGAGCCTAAAATTTGGGTTTGCTCTAGGAATGTAAATGCCCTGTTCTCTTAATCTTCCTTTAGGACTAAACTGACAAGTACCCACTCATTAAGTACGTCTGCTCATTAAGGTAATGAAGTACCTACCTTATCTTGAACTGAAAGCAAGGATAATACATTGTTAGCATGACTGCAGAACTGCAGTCTGTTGTTTTTTTTTTCTTTTCTGGTGCACTCCAGATTGCACCAGAATCTGGAGCTCAGTTCCCAGGGAACTGTGAGAAGAAGACATCTTGTTTCAAAGACTTTGTTCATTAAAATAAATACTCATTCTAGCTTTTAAAGTTAAGATGTTGGGGGTTTTAGGAGCTGTAGCCATGAAGGCAGAGAAGGTTGTTTCATCCTACCAGCACAGGAGCTAACTTTGCAACTCCCAATAAATACCAGTTGGCTAAGGTGAAAGTAAAATACTGCTTGGAGGGGAGGGGAAAAACAGAATTTGAGTGAGTGTGATTTCCATTCCCACCCCCCATCTTCCAAAATGTTAAATCTGTGTGCTCTAATACCTCTGAATCCAGATAGAAACACTAAAATACATCAGTTTTTGGTGGCCTGAATGAAATTAACTGCTTAGGAATCCCAGAATGCAACCTTTTATTCCTACTCTATGTAGTCTTTAATTTTTTTTTTCTAATCCTTGCAGCTGGAAAAAAATTCAGAAAATTATGGCATAATGCTCAAGCAGTAGCAATTTCTCCCTTAGCTCTGAGGTCAGACTTCTGTTGCCTGTTTCAAGGGATTCTGACTGAAGGTTTGGCAGTCAGAAATGCCTATGTGCTTGGCTGCTTCTCAGCAATCCAAGCCAACCAGGTTAAGATAAAAGCAATCTCATGAAGAATTCGTCTGTTGGGTACCAGATTCTGATATCTCACTCTGGTAAGGGTTTAGTTAAAGGATGTTCCTCTGGCAAAACTGCTCCAAGTGTGCTTCCTCAGCCTGTGTTCTGCTCACTTGGAGGAGGTATAAACTGACAGGGTTCCTACTCTCTCTTCTGTGAGAGCAGCCTGCATCGTGCAGCTGCATGTAAAGGAGGAGACTGGGGACCTGGCCCAGGATAAAACTCTCTAGGCAGGACAAAAAAGAGCAAAACAACATGTTTTAATGTGGGTCTGTTCTCAAGCCTTCATTGCATACACCTATGTGACTGGCTGTGTCAGCCTGTAGAGGGTGGAGGCACAAACAGCTCAGTGTTAGGGACAACAAGGCAGTCTCTCGTAGCAGCACTGACCTGTTAAAGTAGTTTTAAGCTGAAATGCTACCAGGTGTTTCTTATGGTTATGTCCAGAGTCATCAGTGGTCACTGCTGTGGTGCTTTGCAGGGTCTAAACACGTTCTCTTGCTTGTGCTGGTATAGTGCAGGTTTTTGCAAACTCTTCTTGCTGTTAATATCAATGTAATCATTGCCTAAAGCTTTGCCTTAAGTACTGGCCTTGAGACAATGAGCCCAAAAAGTGAGAACTTGAGTGTTACTTGGCTGGGAGTCTGAAGTAGGAGATCACTGGCACATTGAAGGCACCTCACTGCAGTGGAGTCCTGTTTTATAGGATATAAAAGCATGGTCTCAAATGTGTTTTATTTTCAGGGTGACCAGAAGTGAATGACCTTAGAAGCTCCCTGGCAATCCGTTTGCCTGACTGTGCTAGAAAACTTTGAAAGCCTACAGCTTTTTCATGTTGCTGCTTTACTGATTAATTAGGTCATCACTTTGTGTGTTAATTACAGTGACATTTTTCTTCTCATTAGTTGGATTATGGAAAGTTTTTGAGTCTGTATGGGATGGGAAGTAATGCAACTTTGTGGCCAAGGGAAGGATGATTTCAAACTTTAGAACATTGAATTTCAATGATGGCTTTGGGTACTGTAAAAACAAAAAAAGCTACAATCCACTATACAAAATGTGGCTGGTAAGTGCTTTGAGGGCAGGATAAATGCCTTTTATTCTAAACAGACGTGATGTTGCACACACTTTGGATGAGGAATTTTAAACTGAATCCTTCTTCTGGAAGATTGTGCAGTTGTGTATTATGTTAATTAATGTAAAGCTCTTGCTGCTGACAGAGAGGTGTGAGTATGATATACTTAATATAATGTCCTTCATGGTGTGTCCAAAAAGACTTTACAAAGAGGTCATTAAGCAAGGCAGTGTACATGAATGAAGGCCAATTGCTTTTACTTACAATTTTTTCTAATTATTTAATGTCCTACTTATAATTTTGCAACTCTATTTGCTTTGAAATCTGAGCTTGGCATTAATTTTTTATGATATTTGAGATGAGCTTGTCTGAGGCAGACATTCCCTTGTAAACTTAGAAAGCAATAGGTCTGCCACGCATTTTTCTTGATTCCTTAGTTTGAAAGCTGTGGTTGCTTTGAGGTTAAGCCCATGCTGATATGTTGAGGCTTGCTGAAGGAGCAGACTGCAGTTCTCACTGGGTAGCACCTCTTTTTCTTCCTTGTTTGGTGACTTTTACTTGTAGCATGAGCTCATGTCAGAAATGAAGAGTCACAAAACAAGACTGTCCAGGATCTGAAGTTAGACTGAGAAATAAAATCAGTCAGATTGCAGTAAGGGAGGCTCTTCTCAATATGAGTGATCCCAGACTGGACCATATAGCTCAGTGCAATCTCCATCCTTGGGAGTTACTCATATCTTGCCTGAGCACAGCTGTGAGTTAACTGGCCCAGTGCTGAGTACAGAGTTGGACCATGGAACCTACCAAGGTCCTTTTTGACCTAACCCATTTGATTTGAGAGAGCTGTCTCTTCACTGCATGGTCAAATGGTAGAAGCAGCAAGAAAGCTTGTTTCCATGGGGTCTGTTGTGCTGTGTGTTAACTCTGGACCTGTCTGCTAGACATGCAGAGTAGGGCTCTTACTTAAATCAGTAGGTGCTTGGCATCTATTTTCTTTCCCTGAAAGATCTGTAAAGGGTAAAAACTGGAGAACTTGCTGTATGTGTTGTTGCAGATGCCCAGTATTGCGTGCTGTCTGTAATCTTAGCATTAAATTGGATGCTGCCGATGAGATCCAACTACACAGCTCAGTCATTTGTGAGGAGAAACTGTTCTCAGTGTGATTAATGCTGTGGTTGATGACAGGCACTGCTCTGAATAATGCCCATAATGGCATATTCCCCTGTGTGTGTGTGTGTGTGCGCTTAAAGGAAGAGTCTATGGTTATGTGAGATTGAGGGCATTTAAGAGGCAGCTAATGACAAGTGAAAATGATAGCTAGGGTAGATTAATTGTTAAATGAATTGTGCCTGGCCTTGCTGTCGTTTTAATGTGGTATTGGTCTAAGTATGATGTTATATAGCAGGAAGGCATCAGGGAACAACACTGTGCACTTAGGTTCAGGTCAGAGGAGTTTAAAGGCTTAGCCATCAGGAGTTTTTCTCTAGTTTAGACATCCTTTCGCAGTGTGGGGTTTTCTTCTTCCCCTCTGGGAGTACAAAAAAACTTTGTTTTGATTAATTTTGGTTTAATAAGCTTTTTTCACTATGCTTTTTTTTTGACAGTGGAATAAAGCAGTGTTTTCTCATAATCAGTTTAATATAAGCTTTGCATTAACTGGTTCTGGAATGAGATGATACTAACTGAGCTTGGTCTAGAGCATAGCTCAGGGATTTTTTTCTTATTTTTAACAATTGTACTCTATCTCCAGGACTACATATTTAACTTTGATTTGTCATGGGGCTGCTTTATATTCATGCCTTCAGTCTGAGTGGAGCATAAGGGAAATTAAGCTGGAAGAGGACTGAAGGCATCCAGGCATAGGTCTCATCCTGTCATTACTGTGAAGAAATCTGTCCTTTGAATTGATTTGGAATGACAGTGGGGCAAAAAGGCACTGGCAGAAGCTGTATGTCTCTTGGAAGCTTTTGTTCACACATGGCCAATAGCCTCATTTGAGTGAATTTTGTGTGCTTTCTAGTTGAAATATTATCACATATGTTTCAGTAAAGTTTAGTGGTCCCTGTTAAGACTTAACTGTACTGAGGGGCTCTTAGAGCCCTTTTCTTTATCTGCTCACGCTTTTTTATTTTTGAAGTATTTGCTGTGTTTGGAGAGGAATCAGTTTGGGCCAAGGGCACTCAGAGGATGTGAGCTTTGATTGCTTTCAGCCTGCTAATCTTCATGATCCAAACTGTGCACTCAGGCAGAAGAAAAATAATGCTGTCTACACAGGAAGATAGACTTTCTGTTAAGTATTTTCCTTTCCTGGGAAGAGAGGAGACCTTCAGATTCATCTTATAAAAAGATAAACTTGTGTGGGGACAGATGATCAGGAGTCATGATTTCCTTCTGAAGGACGCTTGGCTCGTGCTTTGCCCAATCCAGCAAAGAGAAAACTAGCAGATACTGCTAATGTAATGGAAAACAAAAGTGATGTAGAGCAGCTTCTGAAGCTGAAGGGTAGTTTGTAATGGGAACAAATGGATAGGGAGTGAGTATCATGAATAAATAAAAGTTGTAAATGAAAGGTTTTCTAAAATTAAAAGTACTGAGAGTCTGGGGCACTCCTGTAATCAGTTAGAATGATGCAATCTAAACAGGGAAGGATTATTTTGAAGCTGAGAATGAGAGAATGGGGAGAGCCAGAATCCCAGACTTTGACTAGGAGGAGCCTAGGTGAAAGATGCCTGCCAAGGTTGAGCAAGGAAGGTGAGGATTTTATGTGGGTTTGATGCTTTTTTTTTTTTTTTTTTTTTTAAATTCCCCAGTAATGTTATCAGCTCCAGAGCGTTAGAGATGGATCCATGGCTTAAGATGTGACTCATACAGTGTGGTAGATACCATTGCAGGGTTTTCTACAGCATAAGGCCTGTAAAAACTCATACCTGCTGGTACATTATATGTAGGTTATTTGCTTCCTGCATCAGTGATGGAGAACCTGTTTGTGTTAACACAGGGTAGCTACTGCAAAAAGACTGATGCCCCTCCCTCCTGTCAGTCAGAGATCACTTTTCCACTGAAGGAAGACCGTAAATGTCTCCAGTAAAATTCAGGGGCTGGCTAGCAAATTGCAGTTTAGAATACATTACAGATGATGAATGTGATCTCCTTAAAGGGAAATCTGTTCGTTTGACTTAGTGCTCTTACGATTAATTGCTTGCCAGATTAAATTGCTCCATAAAACGCGTGCTACTTTATTCGATCTCTTCGTGATGAGATTAGCTAGGCCATGCTGGTTCTTTGTATGTTAATTACACTGGTATTTTCTTCTTCAATTTAATTATTAAATTGTTTAGCAGAGCATGCTTTCTCCTAGCCTCAGGAAAGTTCTCTGTATTTTTCTTTTGACCACCCTTCTGTAATCATACTGTCCTTTTTCCAGAAATACCCTGGGTTCCTTTATAGAAATACCATGCACTGTAGAGGATACATCCTGAGATTTTTCTATGTTTTCTTTAGTGTGCTGCTGAAACACAGAAAGGGTTCTAATCTTGCCCAGGTTCATTATGTGACAGTCTAGGATGAGGAATGAGGAACGTCTGAACTGAAGCTGTGGAGGCAAATTTCCAGGGTTGCTACACAAATAGGAACTTACCCAGATAAACTAAATTTTCTGCTTTTGTTGAAAAGTGTAAAGCTCATTGAGTGGCCAGGATGTTTGCTTTTTGTCTCAGTTGGAAAATCAATATTATAGCAGTTCAGTGTTCTCTATGCTGTTGATGTTTGAGAGCAAATTTGAAGGGAAGGGCCATGTGTCTCTTGTTCTTGGAGGACTTCTCTCTGCTCCATGACCATAACCAAGACACATTTTTTCCTGTAAACCTGGAAAATGGAAACACAAGAAGTTGAACAGCACTAGAATTGTGACAGCCTGCAATTACTGAAGGAGGCCAGCAGTAAAATATTTAATGAAAATTTAAGAAAAAACGCATTTAAGTTTTCCTTACCAGACTTGTCCCAGCCTTTAGGATATTAGTTCATGCTCCCTTCCTCAGTCAGGAACCTGACTACATGTGCAACTACCCCCCACATGCACACACAAAATAAGCCCCTATTCTTTTGCAGTGCCAAGACTGGCATTTGCATGAAACTGAATGTTCCTACAGCAGCTTTACAGAGGCTCTGTTGAAAAATTGTTAGTTTTCTTTATTTTTTAATTTTTAAATGCTTATTCTGCTATTCTACTCTAGATAAAATATATAATATGCATCAATTAAACTATTGTGGTGTTTAAAATCATTCAGATCTCTTGGTCTAAAATAGACCTTCTCTCTTACCCAGCTGTAACAACTTTTCTTGAAAATTTACTCCTCAGTTTAACCCATCTCCCTCAGAAAATAGTGTGTTATATTCTATTCGAATTGATTCCCAAAGGCAAGGCAATTTTTTCTATTTATTAGCTTGGTCTTTCATTTTCTGTGTATCCAGAGCTTAGAAAACTCAAAAGAATGTAGGAAGACTAGGAAAGTTTCAGAAAGAGGCATCAAGAATGGCTGAAGGCATGGAACCAGATCTGTTATGAAGAACATTTATATACATGACAAGTCTTCAGACTGGAAGAGGTGGCAGAGAATATATAAAAGAGTTAGTAAAAAGTACCAAATGTCAGAGAAAAGGTGAAGGGGAGCTGTAAAAAGATGGTGCATCAGAAGATCAGATAAGCTTGAACCAAAGAGATACTGCTTCATGCTATGCTTAGTTAAGCTGTGGAATGTCGAAAAGGTTATGTGAATTTAAAGCAATGATTATACAAATTAATGGAACAGAATTTAATCATGGGTTACTGGATCATACAGATGTCACCTCTGCTTCACATATTATCTTGAAGTGTATGTGGCTGGAAGTAAGGGTTCTTTCTGGGGCAATATGATTTTGGTTTTGTCTGCTTTTAGACTGTTACATGAGCTCCAGATTCTAGACAGTTTTGAAGTAGGGACACAGAGGTCTTTGCCACCTCAGTATGGCAATTTTAAATGTTTAAATAATTTTTTCTGTCAGCATTTTCTCAGGAATAAGTTACTTGCTTCAAAGCCTTTAGCCAGGGGTAAATCAACATGTCAGCAGCATCCCTCTCCCACTGCTTTCAGGATGGAGATGTTGTGTTTTATTTACAGTCACACATCTGGCTGTATACATGGTGTGTTCAATCTGTCACTGCTTTCAAGTGGAGAAGGGTGAATTCCCATGTTAGGGGTCTGTAAGGGTTCATTGTTGGCTGAAGGGGTCTCTTACCTACACTCTTACCCACACTCTCATTGTGTGCAGAAGAGGAGACCTCCAAGCCTTTCTGTGGCTTTCTACTGTTCCTTGTGTGTGCACAGGAAATACCATTATCTGTAGTAATTTAGAAGAGGAGTGTCTAAGGGAGAATATGAGCTGGTCTCCTGTTTGGCAGCCTTTTGCTCTTTTCTGAGAGTGGCAGAGAAGTGTATGATTTTCTGGAGCACTGGTGAAGACAAGAGTAGAATGAATAACCATGGAAGATTTTCTTCCCTCATGATTTTACTTCAGGATTTCAGTCATCGTCACTGTTCCTTTTTTCTCCAGAAGGAGCTCATGGAGAGCTGTCAGGATCATGTATTCATGAATCTCATGAAAATAAAACCCGTGCCAGCTGAGCAAGGCATGATTGTAATTAAGATGAACAGGACTTTTTGTCTTTTTTTCTTCCTTGCTAGCTCCAACCCAGATATAAAAGTAATTTCAATAGCCTCTTGTTTGTCAACTAAAAAAGGCTGAGTTGATGGAGCCTTTTGAGACTTCTTTGATTAAAAAAATTAAAAGTTAAAGGCCTTGTGTTTTTTTTAATATAGTTAAGGGAACAAATCCTTTTACTGCATCTGTAGTGCAAGGAATTGAATGGGAATATAATCAGTTTTTTTTCTGTTGCAGGTTACTATTCTAAAGGAAGTTCATGTTGGATAATTTATCATTCATTCCTTTTTCCTTCTGGCTACTGTAGGTCCCAATGCAGTGCTCTATATATAGATGTATAAAAGGTTCTTTTGCTGACATCTCTGAAGACAACTTTGGATTTCACTAAATCCAAAGAAAGAAAACTATCATGAATTCTCAGTGCACAAGTTAGATGAGTTAGGAAAGGAAGGGGATCAAGGTAATCTGATCTCTGCTGTAAGTGCCTCAAATAATGATGTGTTCTTTGTGATGTTATCTGTGAAGACAAGCCAAGGTGAGTTGAAGGAGCATTATCTGAAAACAGGTGAAGCCACATATCCTGATGTTGTCCCCAGACTACCTGTGTATGGAGGGGGGGATGGTTTTTCCTGTTGCTGAGGAGCTAAGACTGTGGCTCCAGCTGGTTCCCCTGCCCAGTGCTGGTCTCACAGGCCAGTTCTACATCCCTACCTGTGCTCCCTACAACCAGCACCAACACAGTGGAGGCTGAGGAGGGTCTCCTTCAGAGCACAGTGCTGACCTGACTGAGTGCCAAGCTGAATTTGCTCCCCATCCATTTCTTCCCCAGTCCATGGTACCTCTGACAGGGAAAGCCATCTGTGTTGCAGCCTTTTTATCTTAGCTTGGGAGGCAAGTGATACAGAGCTATCGTGATGCTTGTGGACTGATGTTGTGAAGCAGTTCAAGCTGCCTTCCTGACTGTTTAGGCTCTAAATGATGCAGGTACTGGGTCCTGAGGGTGTCTCTAATTCCTGACTTTCTAAACAAACCTTTCCTTCTGTGTTACCAGTTATTCAGTTGAAAGAGTTTTCTTGGTGTGGAACAATGCTGCTGTGGAACCCTACTAAGGCCCCATCTGCTAAGAGCTTGTATTGATTTGTGTCTTAGTTTATAAAAGCCTTCAATTCACCTTGTGTAAATGCCATAAATAATGCAGATGTACCAGATGAAATGTGCTGTGGGAACATCCCAGAAATCATTTTGGTCTGGGTTGAACAGAGCTAATCTAATCATGGTTAGGAGTTTCTCAATAGCTATGAAGCAAAAAGTATATTGTCTTATTCTAGCTTAATGTATTAGTCAATACACAGGGGCAGGAAGATAGGTATTTGAAAGTGGTAATCAACTTTAATGAAAACAAGAGTTTTTAATGTTAAAATATTACAAAACTTCAGATGAAACTATTTGTAGACTATATATTTACACACATGGTGGAAGTATACTCAAGTCCAGTCCTGTGCCTGTGATTTATCTGTATAATCCTCACATTTGTATGCCTCTTTGTCACCAGGACTGCAGTGCTTTAGAGGCTATATGTATATATACTAAATAAATCATTTTACCCACTCATAACAAACAGCCACTTTGTGCCAGCAACATTGCAGAATGCTTTTTAGTACATAGGGGACATTGATGAATAATTTGTCCTTTTGAAATTCCATGGGCTTTAGGGCACCAAAATATATTGCAGGTTGGACTAGGTCCAGATGTGTATGAGAACTCCTTGGCAGTCCTGTAGAAAGCATATAGGAGTTTCAGAGGTGACCTCTTTTTAGAAATATAATTGGATTTTTGTTCTATTCAATTATGTGTAAAGAAGGCAAAAAGGTAAAGGGATGTGGTATTTGTTAGATTGTTCAGTTAGGAATATCCATCATATCAAGGCTGATTTTTCTTCAAAGTGATCTGTGGGCATGGCATCTTGAGTTCTCTGCATTGGAGAGATCAGCTGATGTGCAGAGGTTCCTGCAGAGGAAAGACAATGTATTTGTATGCTCATAAATTGATTCCAATCAATGTTTCCCTAGCAGTTACCATAATTGCAAGATGAAGAATGTGTCTGTGTGCTATTAGCATTGTTAATTGAGAGGAAACATGGATGCAGCCCATTGTCAGAGCTGAGACTTGTCTTCCTGTCACTTTTCTGCACTTGATGACCCCAAAGCTATTGATGGGATCAAATAGGACATTGCAGATGACAGCAATAGGACAAGTCCAGAACTCACTAATTCTACCTCAAATTGTTTATCAGCAAGTACTTGGTCTTGGCTAAAGCAGACAAACCATACAGTTGTCCATTGGCAAAGAGTTTTCAGGAATTTGGGGTCATATGTCAGCCTTCATTACTGAAGGACCTCCAGGTGCTTACAGGAACTTGGGGAGCTCTTGAATGTCAGCACAGGGCAAGACTTCAGAACTCCTTGAGATTGCTAGTGGTGAGGCTTGTCTTGGTGTTGGTTCTCCAGGTATTATTTGCTGACAGTTATGGCTCATCTGCTCTACTGGAAAGCTCTTGACAGTAGAGAGAAGTAGTATTTAAGAGCCTTTGTGTGTCAGTTTTATAGCAGAGATTACTGAGGTTCTATGAATGTGTGAAACTCATGGTGTTTCCTTTGGAGCTAGCAGTGGGCATCAGTGACAATGCTGGGGATTCAAAGAGGGAATGATGTGACAAAGCACTTGCTGTGGAGCATCCCTAAAAGACAAGAACATTGAGGGTGCCTTTCTTAGGTGATGAGCATAAAAATAGTGCTACATGATAAGTTTTTCAGAGATCAGGAGGGGCATAAGAATTTCTGATGAATGTTGCAAGTTACTGGAAGACTGGCAGGAGGTTAAATCATGAAGTAGATGAAGCGTGTGATCTGAATTGCTTTTTAACCTGTCAGGCAGTGCAATTCTTGAAAAAGCAATGCCAGTTTGCAAAATGGGGCTGTATCTTGAAAAGCAGTGTTTCAAGAAGCATTGACTGACAGCTTTACTCTAGGTCTCATGTGAAATGTTCAGCTAAAAGGTTTATTTAACCCTAGAAATATTAACAAGAGACAGAAAGTGGTTTTATGATGGTATATATTTTGCAATTTTTTCTGGTGTCTGTTTCAAAAAAAGATGTGGAAAAATTGGAGAAAGGACAGAGAAGCCTCAGTTATGAGAGGCTAGTGAGAATGCTTTCAAGATTTCAGTATCATGATCTCTTTAAAATAAAACCTGTGGTATGCTCTTTAGTGTGTTCAAGCATCTTTGACGAGATAAAATACCAAAAAGAAAAGGAATGTAAGGCTAGACACTGAAATCAAATTGCAGCTGCAAATTACATACCCATTTCTTAATAGGTAATTAACCACTGTAGTAAATGACTGAAAGAATAGGTTTTCTTCTTCTATTCCTACCTGAATAGAATACTTGGTGAAAGTTGCTCTAGCTAGCTACTGACATGAGAGTAATGGTGTAAGGGTAATATTGAAAAATGTGATACAGAGAAGTTCAGATAAGCTGATCTACTAACTTGTAGTGTCATGAATCAGGTAGATTGGATCAAAGGTATCATTTTGCATTTAAAACTCAACAAATTCACTCTGTATTCTTGTGTTTTTGGCTTTTATCTTTGCAATGAGAGATTTCTCCTCCAGTACATCAGTCATAGGCACACTGAAGTTTATCCATGGAGCAATTAAATAGAAGGGTAGCCCTGAGAATTATATTGAGCCTTTTTTGCTTTCAAGACAACAAGACAGAGGTAAGAGTCAAGGAGATGTCAGTAGGCCAGAAGCTTTTCATTTTTCTGCCGTTTGCAGTCACCATGATGGCTGTGCTGAGAGAGTAGGGGCCAGAGTGGAGGACTAATGCTGCAAGGAAGTGTGGAGAAATTGTTTACTAGCTTAACCTCCAAGCAAAATTATTACATCTGTAATTTAAAGTTTCAGGTTTTTCTAGGGGAAAAGGGATTTTTCCCATTGTGTTTCAGAATGGAAGGAGTCTTGTACTCAGTTGTAATAGCAAAAGAAAGGTGGAGTGCTTCAGAGAGGCCTTAAAAATTAAGGTTTTACTGAATGTGTTTTGCTCAGTTTTCCATGTTTAGTCTTGGAATTAATGGACAGGAGCAGTAAATCATGCTAGGAACTGTCCTCAAACCCAAAGAAGGGTTAAGTATGCTGATTATTTCAGCAATGTCTCTCTTTTTTTTTTAATTGCATAGGTATAGAGTAAGCTTAAGTGTTGGTATTTTGAGCACTGTGATCTTGAGGATGCCAAGACACCCCTTGGCACAAGAGGACTGCTTATCAACTTCAAGGGCCTGGCACCTTGGAGAGGCCCCCTGTATCCATTTATCAAAATACTCTGGAATTGGAACACGACTGGGAGTCCTATAGCAATGCTTTGTGTGTAAAGGGAGGGCAGGAATGGAATCTTAATCATGCCCACCACCAGGAGAAAGCAAATGGTGCTGAACTGTGCTGTGGTGAATTGTGGTGAATCCCAGCACCTGCCAGAGCTGGAAGAGAACTCGACCTTTAGCAGCTGTCTGACTGCAATTTTCCTGGAATAGATAAAAATACTTAAAAGTGATGGTGTGATTGATGATATGCTAAAAACCATTAAAGGAAACAGGAAAAGCAGTCAATACTTGATGCAGATCTATTGCTGGGTCATGAAGAGCTGCTCTGAGGGAGGGTGTAAAAAAGCCCAGGACAACCTGTTTTGGAGCTTTTAGTAGCTGCCCCAGAATGTAACTGCAGAGAATCTGCAAGGGCTGCAGGTCTGTCTTTGCTCTTGTCATGCCACCTCCTGATTCTGCCTGCTGAAAAATGGCAGAGATGTTTTGGGGCCCCAAATCAAACACTCAGGTTTGCCATTGCTATTCAGGAGGTTAACCACACTATTTACTCCTGCTCTTCTGTGCCACTTGCACTGAGGCAAGAGGTTCTTTGTTTCTCTGCTGGCACTCCCTGTTTATCACTGTGCAGAATGAAACTGTTCATCACTATGCAGAATAAAACTTAGAAATTGCCTGAATAATAATTTTTCAGGCTTTCTGAGAACTGTGGAAAGTAAAGGTCAGGGAAAATATATTGGCTTCTATTAAGGCAGAATGATGAACACACTGAGCAGTGGACAGGCATCCCAGCCTGTAATACCCCCCAAACTTGGGCCTGCTTACAAGCACCTCTGGTCTCCTGCCAGGACCCTGGCAGCAGCTTGTGCAGAGCAGCAGTTGTACATCTCTGAATGCAAGGATGTTCTGTTTGAAGTCTTAGAGATCCATAGATCTTGAGATGAGAGTCCTAATCCGTGGCAAGAGGAGTCCTGCTAGAAAGAGAGTGAATCATTAGTCCTTGGTAGGTCTGTTTTGTGTATATGTGCAGTGTGCAAGGAAACTCTGTGCTGGAGCCAGTAGGTTTATTTTAGAGATTGGTTGGTAAGAACTTGGATGTAATAATTTTTCAGTGTGTATAGCTGAAATCAAAACACTTTTCAGTATTTGCCAATTCTTATTTTGAAATATCACCTCACTTTTTTAAATAGGTGGATGCTTTCAAACAGGCAGGTTTGTCAAAACTTTTATCCTGGACCTTGTATTTCAAAATTGAACTGAAATCTTGAATTTTGCCCAAAGTTTTGAATCAAATTAAGGACAAATACGGAGGGGAAAAAAAAACCCCTTCTAAATTTTGTTCACCTTTCTTGTTGAATTATGATGTGGCTTGTCTGTGAATCCAAATGCAGTAGTGCCCTTTAGATAGCATTCATGGTTTTGTTTTATTTGTTTGGGTTTATATCCTTTTTCGTTTCCACATTTAATTTTTTTCAGGAAGAGGTTTGTGCAGTTTTAGCTTTTTTGAATAATGAGCTTGCTGCCAAGCCTTGGCTCTTGCAAACTGTTAAGTGCTGTTGCTCATTAGCATCAAATGCCACAGCCCATATCACTTTGCTCCATTGCTCAGCAAGCACATGCTGGCTCTTGTACTGGGTTTGTGTGGCAAGGGTTTGGTAGTGGGGGCTACAAGGGTGGCTTCTGCAAGAAGCTGCCGGAAGCTTCCCCTATGTCCCATAGAGGGACTTTGGGGAAGTTCCTGCAGAACTGTTTCCTGTTGGAAGGACTCACACTGGAGCAGGGGAAGAGTGTGAGGAGTCTCATTACCCTTCTCTCATTTGGTTGGCAATGAATTAAACTAGCTTCCCTAAGCTGAGTCTGTTTTGCCAGTGTTGGTAACTGGTAAGTAATCTCTCCCTGTCCTTATATCAACCTATAACCTTTTCATTATATATTCTCTCCCCTGTTCAGCTGAGAAGGGGAAAGACAGAGTGGCTTTGGTGGGCATCTGACATCCAGCCAGGGCTAATCCACCCAGGCTGTTACAGCAGCAGTTAATCCCTTTGATACTGAATGTGTTCTGTAATCATCTGACCTGTTATTTAAAATAATAATCAAAGTTCTCTGATGACTTGCATGATTTAATTCCTTTAGGAGTCTTGCAACAGATGAGAAAATTTTGCCATGCAAGCTAACTTATATTAGCTGGAGAACTGCTGGCAAAGATGCTTTTTAAATACAGTCAGGAAAAGAATGTCTTAAGCAAGAACAGTGTGGGTGAAAGGAAAACAGGGTTTGGTAAGTGAACAGTGAGCAGCCTGATTGCTTTCTGTTGCTCTAACACGTTTTTTGCTGCAAGTTTGAGTAGAGTTTTTGGAGCAAGATTTTTACAGGATTTTACCTGGCAGTAAATGCTGTATCAGTCAGGCTAGAGCAGTGTTGGATCTGGGTTAAGTTGTCAGAAATTTCTAAGTGTGTGCCTATCAATAGTAAGTAATTATGCATATGCTCAGAAGGAATGCTAGCCAAGGGAAAGAAGGCATGCAAATCTTTTTCTTCTCTAAATGTGGTGGAATCTGCAGTATCACAAAAGCATGCAGTAATCACTGATGGTTTAAAACTTTGTAATAGTAACTTGTGTATGTGCTGAATGCCTTTTTTAAAAGGTATGGCTGTTCCTCCATGTTTTCTAAAATGCTTAAATTGGGCAGCTTTCCCTTCATGGCATACATCAGCACTCCTATCACAGACATTTCTAGTGCTAGGCTGATTTTGCTAATGCTGGTTCACAAGCAACACCAGGAAAAAGATTCTGGCCCCTTGCCTGCAGACAGAAGAGTGGTTAGGTGGGACTGGAGTAGGAATCAGCCTGCTGCAGTGGGTGGACCACCAGAGAAGTGTTGCCTTCAGTCTTTGAATGGAAGAGCTAAAAGGAACTGAGGAAAAATCAAATAGCTGACAAGTAGTCAACACTGCATTCTTGACAATGCGAAACGACAAGTCAGGATTTCAACAGTATTTTAATGCTTAGATGGTTTTGTTGTTCACTAGAGCAATTCTGAATCAAATAGAGTTTAGAGAAATGAATGCAGCCAAGTGTGGTGACTTCCTTTTTGGTATTAATTATTTTTCAAATAACTGCAACACGTGTGGCTTTTTTCATTAAGTTTGCTTTTTTTCCCCCCCTTTCGTTTTCACTTGAATATGGATAGCATTTATTTGTGTGGCCCTGGCTGTGGCTGCTGAATTGGGAAGTTGTGTGGTCTTCCCCAACTGCTGAGTGTCTACAAACCTTTTCAGCAGCAACTGAATACATGGATGCTTTGTGTTTCAAAAAGAAAAAAGAAAGGAGGGGATAGAACACAGACTGTGTTGCTCAACTCAGAGGTTGGGTCAAGGTCTGGAATGTTGAATTAGAACTGTTGGTGTAACAATTGTGCAGTTTAAGCTGCACAAAGAAACTGGCTTGAGCTATCTAAGGGTACTGTCCTGGTTAGAACTAATGTACTTCCCTGATGTGTAGTTGTGTACTAGCAATTATAAGGAAAAAGCAGGGGCAAACCTTTAGCTCTCCTTCCATAGAGAAAAGTCCAGGGCTCCTTCCTTACATCCTGCAGATCTTCTGCCATGGGTGTTATGTCACATGTAACTGATTAAAAATCATGTGGCCTTTTTTTGCATTATGTTTTTGTAAGAGCCTTGAAAAACACTTAAATTCTCAAGCACGAAAGACATATCAGTAGCAGAACACTGTAGGAGTTGGGCTTTTTGTTTGACTTGATGGATGGGAAAACATCAGCAGTTAACTTTGAAATGTTTGGTGTGCTACTGTTTCTAAGACTGGAGAACTGTACTTCACTTTTGAAATAGAAAGTGCACTTCACTGGCCTTGCTTTCACTAACACACATACAAAGAGCAGAGCAGAAAAAAGGTATATGTCTAAATTACAAACCCAAAGCTTTGTGGGAGAGGTGAGCATATATAGATATGTCAGGGATGATAGTGGGTGATATGAAAAGAAATTAAATTTCTCTTCTTCTGTGATGTGGGAAAGTCTGTTGCCAGAGATTTGTGCTTCAGTGGCTGATTCAATTGAATGGGTTTTGTCAACATCTGCCTGAAATTTGTTGCAGGATGGGTAAGGTAAAAGCAAAACCCAGAAAACCCCAACACTACTGAAGTGATTCTGGAAACCCTTGGTGAGGCAGGTGATTGAAAAGAAGTTGCCCCTTGTGCTCTGGGCTGTGATGAGTTGACCCCCAGTCCTCCTTTTGTCCATTGAGCTGGGAGTGTGTGGGCACAGGTGAGTTTATCCATGGTATTTTACTCTGCAGTCACAATGGATTTATGGTGTGCTTGTTGCCAGTAACTCAGCTGATAACTTGATCAGTGTCAATAAATCACTTGCTTCTGATCATCACCTCTTAGTGAGAGTAGAGATCTCAGTAGTGTAGGTATTTGTGAGATGTGTGGATGTTGGGATGGAGGAAGCTTGGCTTTCAGGGAGATGGGTCAGGTTAAGGCAATTAAATGGGAAAGAAGATGGGTATATATGAAATACAGCAAAGGAGGTAAGATGAAACTCTCCACTGGTCCATCAACCAGGCACCCTGTCTCAGGAAAACAGAATCTTAATCAACTACAGCTCCTCTAGCCTTTCAGACATGAAGTAAATATCATAAAAACAGTACCATTCATTGAGCTGTAATGCTGTTTGACTCTAGCTTTCCTTGGCATTGAAAACCAACTTCACCTTGTCCCAGGTCATGTGTGGTGACATCTTTACTGAGGATGTGATATTCACTTGGGGTGTGTCCAGAGGTGTCAGCAAAATCCATGCTTCAGTCTTGGTCCTGGATTTTGGAAGGATCTGAATTCCACTAGGCATTTTTCAACAAATATGATTCTCATTTGCACCTGTCTGACAAGAAAACATTGTGAGGTTTGCAGCATCTTGTATTTTCAGAGGATTGGACTGTAAATAATGGGTTTTGGTTGGCATGGTGGTTGGTAGTGTCTCAAAGGCTGATATTGTGAACTCTGATTTACATGGCAGTGCAGATACAGCTATAGCTGACACTTGGTGTAATTAAGTTAATTAAATACCGTTGTGGGAATCATCTTAATTTCCTTTTCAAAGTAGGTTTGACTGTAGCTGATTCTTGCTTATACAATGCTCCTTCCCCTCCTCTCTCTGTAATTTAATATCCAGCTACTTCATAACTCGACTGCATTGTTCTAACCCTTTACTTACTCAATATAGACAAATGCTGATGCTTCAGGGCCTTCCTTTCCCTCTGGGACTTCTGCTGCAGGCACAAGTTTTACTCTGAGTCGGTAAAATAAGGTTGTGCTCCATGACCTAAAGAGAGAGGTTTGTCTTGCTGTCACAGCCTGCAAACAGGGTGTTCAGGGCCTCATGCAATAGCTGCTGGCTCACACCTGACAAAATGAGGTAATGAGAGTCGTTTCCATTGCACTCTAGATAATACAGGGTTGATGGCAAGTTTTCACTAAATTAATTAAACTAGCAGCCTACTCAGAGCATTTCTCAGAGAGCTTTAGAATAAATAAAAATAAATATCCTGTGATAAAATACTAGTGAAGATAGTAAAAGTAATTTTAAAAACTTCAGGTTTTCATTCTGTTGAGGTTTTGTGATGTATCTCAGGAGGCTTAGATGGCATCCTGTAACCTGAATTATGAAGCAATGGGTAGATGCTGACCCACTTACAGCACTTGCAGAGAATAAATATTTGCCATAATGCTTTACTTCAGGTCCTAACCAGAGAAGGTGGCCTTGCAAACATGTATGGTAAACTACTGGATAAAATGTGCTTTTTTTCCCTTTTTTTTTCCTTCTTGTTTTGTTTTTCTTTTTCCCCACCTTCTGGATGAATTGTTTCTTCATACCTTACTGTTTGTTTTGGAGAGCAGGTTGCCTTGTACATGGGAGTTAAAAGCTGGCGTAGCTGAAGGGCTGTACTTGGTGTTAGGGCAGTGTTCTGTAACCCATTTCATTGCTCTGCACCAACTGCAAGAGACTGTTGTGATGTTTGCATCACAGAGTGACCACAGGCTGTTTGGCCTGTGGACTGTACTTGTTTGGTACAGCTGAAGAACATTGGACAAAGGAATGTATATGAGGTAAGAGAACTGGGAAATAGGTGCTGCAGAAAATGTTGTTAAGGCTCTGAAAAACTTACTTCCATATTAATATTGCTTGTTACAGCTCTGTGCAGATGCTAAGCCAGGACCACAGCCCTAGGGCAGTAGGTACTTTTAAAAAGCATATATTAAGGAAGATTCAAAGAAGGACTTCTCATTTCAAAAGTTGGCTGAATCTTTAAAATTGGTAACACAGATGTGGAAGAAGCATAGACATGGTGCCTAAAATCCCATTTGCTGACATAGGTCATGGCTGGCTCTCACACCTTGGACATACTAGTCTGAGTTGCAGGTTTTAGTGCTGGCAGCCCAAGCCCAGAGGGCAAGCTTCCTATCTGTGATGTTTCTCTATTCCATCACACAGCTCCAGCTGTGTTTGTAGTTAGAGGTGAGCAGGTGTAGTTAACTGCTGCTCTCTGGAATGGAGGTGTAATGAAGGGTTGACTTTTTAATGCTTTTACTTTGGTAAAAGTAAACTCTTGCCACACTCTCACCACTGCTAGCCAGCTGTTTTAGAGCAGTGAAATGTGCCATAAAATATGTCATTTGATCTCTCATAAATTACATTTTTGAGTTGAGAAATGTATTTGTTGTCAAGTGATAGCTTTGTTGTAGAACAGTCGATTACAGATCGGGAGATGAGCAGGAGCACAGATCAGGCTGGTGCCCTGTGCTTCGATAGATAATTTCACTCCCTGTGCCTAGGTAATATTTTCTACTTTGTCATTCATACTAAGTGGTACAAACTATAAGTGCTACTGCTTGTGTATACTTCAGAATTCTGATGCTTACTTATTGAGAAAAGGGACCAGAAATGCTTCTAAATTAGTTTCCAGTGATGCACTGGCTGCATGAAACTATGTGAGTGTTTAAATTCCCTAAGTTGTAGTCTTAAGAGGGGTTGTTTAGCTGTTCCAAAAGGTGAGTTAACTGCTCACCCATGAGGATTTCCTTAGTTAAGAAGAAAAATAGAATTTAAGTGAGGTATTTGATTTGCTTGACTTAAATTCATAGACATGGACTATAAAATGAGAAAATCAGCATATCTTGTAGCTGTGTTGACACCAGGTTAGTATCCAGCAAACAGCAAAGTGTCAAGATGCACTGTGTAGCTGCCTGGTGGTTCAGAAAGCACATCTGCTTCTGCCTTTGCAGAATTGAGGTTGGTAAAACCATGCGAGAAATGTGAGGAGCTCAGTTGCTGTGTGTGCAGTCTTGTCCCCTCCTTATTAAATAAATAGACCATGTATCTCCCTCTGCCATGGAGCCTGTCATCACAATCAATAGGTTTCAGGATGGCAGAATTGAACAGGTGTAGCAGTTGCTTCTCCTGTGAAATTGCTGCAGTGCTGACTCGGATATTTTCAATGAGCTGTAAAGCAAGTGCTTTTGACTAAAATATCCTTTTGTCTTGGATTCTTCCCTGCAGTTTATTATTGTGTCTGGGAGATGCCTCCCACTGTGAGTTGTGGACTTTCAGCTTAATGTCAGTACTCATTAAATTGTAGGAGCAAAAGAAATTTAACAGACTGGAGTTAAACCACAGTAGAAGGAAGAATTTGGTGCACAATTCCAGGGAGTTTGCTTTGCTTTTAATTGGTGCAGACAGCTTAGGTATGGTAGGTATGTGTACTTTATAGCAGTGCTTCCTGGACGTGTGTTAAAATAATCTAAACCCTTTCACCTCCTGCCAGGTGCGGTTGTACATATGGAGCAACTCAATCTAATAGTTGCAGGCATGGAACAGATGGGGTTTTATTGTCTGGAGTGCTGGGAGTGCCTATGAGAGCAATGTCAGCAAGATCCTTGCCCCAAACAGCACTTGCTGAGACACAGCCTGCTGCAGGAAGATTGGTTTGGAAGCTTTACACAAGTCTCCAGCAGCCATGGTTGTGATGGCATGTATGGGAGAAAAGGATAGAGGATTTGTGTTCATTTAGGTCTCTGTATTGTGTGTAATTTACCTGTTGCCTTGTGCTTGAGCCGTTTCCAACATACCACATAGTAGAACACTGAGCTCTTACCACCTTTTTGGTTTAAAACTTCGTGGAAGTGATTGCTCTTATTTCCATTTCATAAAGGAGATACTAAGATGTATGAGAGGGAGAGGGAAATGCATAGCAAATCACAGAGAAACTGGTTATTTATTGATTCCTGTTCCTGAACAATAACTACTTTATCTCAGGCCTCCTTTTTGTAGTAAAGCAGCTTTATGGCGTGTGATGAAAGACAACTATGCCCTTTCCTGCTTGCTTATTCCTAGCCTTCATAATGGATGATGCTCAGTGTGTGCTAAAGTATTTGTCCATCTCAGATAGTGCCAGTTTTTATTGCAGTGGGCAAGTGAACTGGCTGCCTTTGCTGTGCATTCAGTTTTACTCAATGAAGACTGAGATGCATTCCCTGCTGTCCAGTGCACTGTGCTGGCACAAGAAGATGAATATACTCACTGCAGACAAAGTCACCTCAATTTCCTGTGAAGGGGTAAATACCAGCCAAGAGCTGCTGCTTTTCTGTTCCACTCTAGCAGAATGTAGGAAGAAGTGAACATGAGGTGTTGGTTTCATTGTACAAAAAATGATTGGGAATCCACAGGAATACTTTTATGTCAGGCCTTGCATGCTGGACCTGTGAAGTAGGTGCAAAAGGCCAGGTTCATGCAGGGAATGATGGCTCAGCATTCTCATCTCTGTAATAAGCTTTGCAGTCTTTCTCTTCTTCCCTTAGCCTACTTTTAGCACCTCCACAGTGCTTTACTTTGCTGCTCAGGACAAGAGGACAGTGTTGTCTTATGGGACTCTGGAAATGTAGCTGCTGTCAGGCAAGAGTGGGTTTTAGACAGCTCATCTGCAATAACTCGATGGGGAGAGTCTGGAGGTCAGAGAAAACGTGCTGAAGAAATGCTGCCTGCCTGAGCATAGTGATTCTGCTTTCCCTGCACATTGGACCCAGACCAGCTCGTTGTGAGGTTAAGGAGGGCGAGGTACCTTCCTTATCATGGTGGGTAACCTGGGCTGGAAGATCCTGTGAATTGTGGAACCAGTACCTTCATGTTGCTGGTGTGTTTCACTTTTCACATCTGATGTTACAACTAGTGGCAAATTAAATGTAGGAACTAATTAAACCTCTCCATACATGCCATATTATTTTTTGTAAAAGCCCTTTCATGTCAGCAGACATTGTGTCTTCAGAAGTTGTTTTACTCTGGGCCCTTCTGCAAGGCAGCGCTGGTTGTTTCTGTTTATTGAGAAGTAACTCTAGGCAGTTTTTAAAGGCTATAAACCCAAGTTTTTAAATGTTACTGTCTGGACAGCTACTGCAACCACTGCAGAAGCAAGTCCTGTTGTAGTGAACACGGGGAGGGGAGGGGAATACAACTTACCTGGGGGGATTCCTTCTCTCACCATAGCTTAGGTGAGAGCCACAGTGGGATGTCCCTATTTGGGGAATAAAAAAACCCAGTAGGGCCCATGTGGAGATTCTTCTGCTTCTCACCTCCCAGCATGTGTTTTTGAGGGAGAAAGGGCAAGTAACAGTCACTTCAGGACTGGCCAATTTTTGCAGCCTCAAGAATAGTTAAAGTAGAAACTTTCTACCAGTTGGAGCTTTCTGGTTTGCACAGGACAGACTGCCCTGGGATCAGTTGCTGTTTCTCCGATCCTCCCTGTTCTGCAGTTTTTCACCTCTGTTTATCTTGATCCTATCTGCTCTTCTATCTCCTTTTTCCTATCTCTCTTCTCCTTCCTTCAGTATTCTTTCTATATTTTTTCTGTCCATGGTTTATCTCAAACTGAAGTCTCTCATGACACTCAGTAAGTAACAGCACTGTTGGGTATTTTGTTGCCAGTGCACTTTTCTGTGCTTTCCCTTCTTGCATTTTTGATCCTTAGCCCCTGGGGCTTTCCACCACTTGAGATTGGTACAATACCTGTTACAGTGGGACCTGCTTTTACTGTCTAATAACATGATTGATATAGCTAGTACAAATAAATGATTCATCTGCACTTTGAGGTTTCTAAATCAGGGTGATTTTTCCTGCAGTCATTCTCTTCTTCATGAAGAATTAAACGAATGCAATAAATATGCAATAAATGCAAATATACATAAATGCAAGTGTCCTAGGTTGTTCATCCTGAGAAATATGCAGGTTCATTCACATGTGCCATGTTTCTGGCATCGTGGTGTGTAGGTGGCTTGAAGAGCTGCATGAAGAAGTGATGTGAGATGTGTGTTTTTTGGAGATCACTGATATACCTCGTGTATTTACTGGGAGATCGAGATCTCTCCTCAGGAGATTGAGGAATAAAGAATGTGGAGATGGCTTGTGATCTGCCTTGGAGCACTAAGCATTAATCTCAAGACAAGACTCTGGGAGCCAGTTTTTTTAGTTCCCGAGCCTTCTGCTTATTCAGCATCCTTCCTTTGTCCAGTGACAGTCTGTCAGTTCACTGCTGAACTGTGGATCTGTCAGAGGAGGCAATGTTGCTGAAGTGATGTCTCTCAGTCCCTGGAGAACTGTGTCCCCCAAGTGCTGTGAAATTTGTATGACAAATGTCAGCCAGCCCCACCGAGGGACTTGGCAGTGTGGAAACATGTGAGTGCACGTACTGTGGAAGGCTGTGTGAGAACTGCAGCATTTTGTCTTTCAGCTGACACTTCACCATTTCCTTGCTTTACAAATGTGTTGAAGATGCTCATGCTTCATGAATACCAAACACAAGGGTTTTCTTTTCTCCCCCTCCATGATCAATATGAAGATCTCAGTAGAACACATCATTACAAATCTTTTTTAAGTGCTTTTACAGCTCCCTTCCCCCTTCCCAAAGCTACTGGCTAGTATGGCAGTAATTGAGGCAATCACAGTGTAAAAATAGATCATTGCCAAGGATCAGCTGCTGTGTGCTGGTGTGGGAATTAATGGTGGCAGAACCACTGGTTCTGTTGTCTATAACAGAGACTGTGTTTCAAAGTTCTGGTCTCCTGTTGTCTCCAGGATCAAATGCTGATGAAGAGGCATCTCTGCAGAATTAATTCCAGCTGTTAATCAGTGGATATCCCAGGAGACCAGTTGCTAAAACATGCCCCAGGGACAAGATGTATTTTGAGAGATGGAAGAATAGCAGAGGTGTATGAGAGTAGCTGATGCAGAAAGATGCTGTTTGGGCTGGATAGCAATGGAGTTTCTCATAGCAGATGAGTGAGAAGGAGCTGCACCATGTGCAAAGCCTAGCCCTCTGTGGGTATGTTGGGCAGTAAGAACCTGGCTACACAGAGCCAGGATTGGATCCAGGCTCTTCATGCTTCTCTGCCCCTGGCTGCCTGTGGGTTCAGGAAGACAGCTCTGCAGATGGTCAGGTTGGGGAGGAATTCTTCATAGTTAAAACAAATTAAACAGCTGAACTTCATCTAATCACTGAGGAGTTGTCCATTCACCCTTAGGGAAATGAGGAAAGAGCCTTGAATTCTTTGCCTTCCTTAATGTCTATTGATTCTTATTGCAGTGGCAGCTGGTTGCTGGTTTTACTTCCACTGGGTGAATCCCAGCTGTGATTGCAGGTGCTGCTCCACTAGCTCATATCCAAGCAGGGACTTGTGAGCAGGCAGCCCATGTTGAAGTGCTTCACAGCAGTGGGTACAAATGAATGCTAAATCTGTTCCCTGGTAAATGTTGGAACCATGTGAGTGCACTGAACCCCTCTGAGCTGCCAAACCTTCTGTCAAGCCAGAAGTTAAGTTGTTCTAAGTCTGTGTTCCATTTTCTTTCAATAACTTGTAGTGTGTCCTGTAGGAGTATAAATATGACTCCAGCCAGGCATGAAACATGCAGCTTGAAAGCCAGAGTGTTGGGTAGTGGAGAGGCTGGGTAATGGACAGTGTGATTGTGACTCACAGGAGCTGCTTCTCTGGTCACCCTGAAATGGGAAGAGTCTGGGCATGTCTCTACCTGCCTGTTTGTCCTTCTCCAGAGGGAAAGGGGTCACGGGAAGCCTGGTAGAGGCACTGCTGAATTTGTTTTCTGGATGTAATTGTCAAGGCTGGTGAGAAGGCAGAAGTCCCCCTGCTCCAAGTGTGTACAGATGTTATAGGAGCAGCTGCAGGAGAAACTGGCCCTGTGTGCTGACTGGCACCTGGTGTGTTGATAAGGTGTGGCTGGGAATGTTGCAGTGAATGTAGCACAGCTGGGAGGGTGATGAAGATGATTCTGTCCCTCTGCTCTCTGAGACCCCACCTGGGGTGCAATGTCCTCAGCACAGGAAAGACATGGACATGTTGGAGCCAGTGCAGGGGAGGCCATGAAAGCGTTCAGAGGGATGAACCCTTCTGCAGAGACGTGCTGAGAGAGCTGGAGAAGAGAAGGCCGTGGGTGCACCTAATTGCAGCCTTTCAGTACTTAAAGGGGACTTACAAGAAAGCTGAGGAAAAACTTCTTAGCAGAGCTTGTTGCAACAGGATGAGGGATAATGGTTTTAACCATGAGGGTTGATTTAGATTACATATGAGAAATAAGTTTTAAACAATGAGGGTGGTGAGACACTGGAACAGGTTGCCAGAGAGATGATGAATGACCCATCCCTGGACATGTTGCAGGTCAGGTTCGATGGGACTCTGAGCAACCTGATCTTGTTGAAGATGTATCTGCTCATTGCAGGGGAATTGTACCAGATGAGCTTTAAATGTCCCCCTATGACTGAAACAATTCTGTGAGCCTATGAATTACAGATTCTGTTTGGGTTGGGGTTTTTTGTTCTGTTTTTGTTTGTTTTTTGTTTTTTTCCCACTCGCTATACCTTCCACACTCTTTATCTGTGTATTTAAAGAAGTAAGGATGCTTCTAGGCATCTAATCAGGCACTGGCTCTGATTGACACCACTGAATATCACATATTCCTAGACTGGGACAGAAGCTCTTAGCTGTGCTGAGGTCTGGAGAAAGCAGCTGAAAGTCCTTCTGCAGGGGGAGAAGTGGCAAGGAGGGAACCCATTAGAGTACAACAGAGAGAATTAGAGTGAAGCCCTGACTGCTGCTGCAGTGTAATCTGGCTGAGCAAGTGTTCTCCAGGCATAGTCAGAACTCATCTGTGCCGAGCACTGACATGGCCTGTTCCCATGATGAATATTTACCTCAGCAGTGGGTCTCATGAGTAATAGCCCAACCAGAGCAGTTGCAAACTCTGTCCCAGGGAATCTTTACTGGCCTGCCATTTATCTTCTCAGCAGCACCTGACAAGCTGAAGGAAGGCTGAGGAAATATTCCAGCTGCAGTTTGGTGGGCTTTTTTCCCCAATTGTTATTTTGTTTCCAGTTTTAGATTTCTCACATCTGCTTCTAGATCCACCTAGAAGGGAAAGGGAGTGGTGAGCATCAGTGCAGCTAGTGAGAGAAATGAGGCTCAGGAGCAGGAGTGACCTGTATTTGCTGCTGTGTTTGGGACACTGACCTAAGTTATCTCTAATGGGCTAAACTGGGGATGAGGTCTGAAGTCATTATGGTAAGAATTTGAAATAGAGTGGTTGTAGTGATGGATGACTACAAGTAAGAGCCAGCTGCAACATTTTAAAAGGAGTGAAAATCCAAAGTAATAAACCATCAGCTTCATCATATCAGGCAACAAAGTTGCACAGAGCAAAATGTCTGGTGACACTGATGTTGGAAGGGATGAGGATCTGTAGTTCCTGAGCAGGATGGGGTAGGAATAGCCAGGTTTGCTGTCTCTCTACTGGAACACAGAGCCATTTGAAGCCTGTTCCCAGCAATTCCCCCTGCCAGAGCAGCAAGCACAGTCCAGTATCTGCTGGGGCAAATGCACCCATGTGCAGGACAGTGCCTGTGCTTGCAATTTCTAGCGAGCTTGTGTCAGGATCTGCACTGACCTCAGCAGGGAACGTGCCTTCAGCAAAGCAAACAGTACTGTGTGGTGAAGGAGGAATTTCTTGCAGGACTCCATGTGCACCTGCTCAGACTGGCAGGGAATTTCTGCTGCATCTCTAAGCTCTTCCTGAGACCTCTGAAAGTTTCCCTTTTTTGTTTCAGAGCCATCATCAATCACTTCAACCCGAAGATAGAGTCTTATGCTGCAGTGAATCACATATCACAGCTCTCCGAGGATCAGGTAAGCCAGGCATGGCTTGGCCTTTTTTCATGTTGACCTCTGGAATATGGCTGTTCAGGAGTACTTTGTGCTCACTGGCACTGATGATGAGGCAGCAGTAAGAGAGGTGCAAGTAGGCCTCTCATGTTCCTTATTCAGATGCAGGTGAGAGAAAGAAAAGCAAGAATTGCTTTAGCCAGTTTTACCACCACATACAGAGATTTTGGTCCCACAAATGTAGAAGGATGGTTACGAACAAGGAGAATATTCAGCATTGTCAGCAAGTGTGTTTGGAGACTGTGAGGATGCTGGAATTTGGGATGGGACAGGAAGTTTTTGGCAGTGAACTTAGTTATCAGAGAACTGTTGAGTGTAGTTTGATTTTTCCTTTTGGTGATACTGAGGACCTAGAGCTCTGACAAGAGCTGGTAGAAACTTTCTAGGGTAATTGAATTCAGTTGGGTTATATTTTAAAAAGCAGAGGTTTTTAATAAAGAAGGTGATCATGTTATGTTTCCCTTCCTTAATTTGGCCTGGTTTGCTCTCTTCATGTTCTGCTTGTATTGCATAAATTTGTAAATGTGGCTTTTTGAAAATAAGCTACTGTGAGTGGTCTCAGGAATGGAAGAGATGGCGTATTTCTCAAAATAAAATATCAGAATTATACATTAATCACTCTTAGAGAGATAAATGACTCTGCAGGAACATGTGGTGGACAAAATGCAGAGCTGCCATGTGAGCTTGGGGAATCATCCCAGACACAGCTGCATCAACAACTCTGGACCTTCTGGAGAAGTAATTGTTTATGCAGTCTAGGACAGACTTCATTTAAGTCACCTTGGGTTGCCCCTTCCACTGGATGGGGTCCCATGCTTGTGCTTGCTAAAAAGTCCTGACTGTATTCTGCTCTGAAATTAATTTCTTTCTGTCCATGATATTTTTACTATTTTTTGGTTATACCCTTCCATGTTTCCCACAGGCCTTTTCATTTATTAACCTACTTGATCTGTAATATGTAACACCCCAAAGACTTGGGATGAATGCTGTACTGATGCAGTGGGGGAAAAAAAGGTGGTCCCTACTGCTTTTTATTCTCCTCTTAGTATAGTTGGATAGAAGGAACATTGGTTTTAATTTACTCAATTTTCTTTATTGTTCTGCCTCTGAGAGTCACTGTATCCACAGCTATGCATTGTGATGGTTCATGTTATCAATCCTCATTCATTGAGTATACACTGATTACATCAACCCAGGCCTCTAAAAAAGAAAAGCCTTTGATAGCCCAATTTAAAACTGGAGGCTTGGATAGAGGGGAATTTTGCATAGTCTTTGAGTTAGTCTGAGAAAGGAAATGAGCTTTTCACTGTCAGCTCTGTGTAGTATTCATCCCCCAGCAGTTCAGGGAGGTCAGGTTAAATCCTTTCTTCCTTGTGTGTTATTCTTTAAATAAAATCCCTAGCAGCAGGCAGATAATGAAATCAGTGCTGATGCATGAAGCATTTTGAGGAAGATGATTAGGAAGTTGAAAGACAGACCGATTTCTCTTTTTTCTTTTCTCTCTTCGTGCTTTCTCCCAACATAGGGAGAACATCAAACAAAATAAAGCAATAATAGCCCCAGATGAACTGCAGAGAAATAAGGGAGATGTCACTGTGGTGAGGGAATCTGTGGTCTCAGGGTGTTTATTCAGCACTCTGCAATTTACTGCACAAGGAGGAGAGGGATGGAGACTTCTTGCCTCCACTTTCAGTTATGCCAGTGAGCTGAGGTCTGTGTATTTGAACTGTGGTTTCCCCTCTGTCAGTAGCTCTAAGTATATGAGACATACTGGTAGTTGGCCCAGATCAAGCCCAGGGTCTGGCTTTTTGAAAATAGGCTACTGTGAGTGAGAAACAGAATTTGCTGTTTTCACTGTGTGAGCTGTTCAGCCTGTGTGTAGGAAGGGGAGGGATCAAGCTTGTCTTTTGGCTGCTGCAGTCTCTTTCCTTTTTTGTTTTTCCTTCCAGCTGTACCTTTGTTTTAACTTGTGTGTTCACTTAATTACCAATTTCACTGCTCTTCTTAAATATTTTCTACACAGAATCCACCATCCTTTATAGCCCTGTCTTTTTAAGTGTACCACATTGAAATATTTAATGCTGACATTTAGCTTCTGTGTCCACACACAGATACTACATTTGGAACTGGTCATTTTCTCCTTTGAGTTATTCCAGTAGTTTCAGGAGACTGATATTTCTTTACTGAAAACATTTGTTTTTACAATTTTAAGGGTCAAACTTTTAATGAAGATTCCCTTCTCAGACACCAGCCTTTGGCCACATTCTCATATGGCTGCTTACACTCCTCTGTGGTATCTGAGAATCTCCTGCTAATCAGGCAGGCATGGCTTTGACATAGCTCTATCTGAAGGGGAATTTCCAACTGCTCTGATTTGTTTAAAATTCACTTGAAGCTAAGTTCTGACACCCTGTTCGTGTGNAGCAACCTGATCTTGTTGAAGATGTATCTGCTCATTGCAGGGGAATTGTACCAGATGAGCTTTAAATGTCCCCCTATGACTGAAACAATTCTGTGAGCCTATGAATTACAGATTCTGTTTGGGTTGGGGTTTTTTGTTCTGTTTTTGTTTGTTTTTTGTTTTTTTCCCACTCGCTATACCTTCCACACTCTTTATCTGTGTATTTAAAGAAGTAAGGATGCTTCTAGGCATCTAATCAGGCACTGGCTCTGATTGACACCACTGAATATCACATATTCCTAGACTGGGACAGAAGCTCTTAGCTGTGCTGAGGTCTGGAGAAAGCAGCTGAAAGTCCTTCTGCAGGGGGAGAAGTGGCAAGGAGGGAACCCATTAGAGTACAACAGAGAGAATTAGAGTGAAGCCCTGACTGCTGCTGCAGTGTAATCTGGCTGAGCAAGTGTTCTCCAGGCATAGTCAGAACTCATCTGTGCCGAGCACTGACATGGCCTGTTCCCATGATGAATATTTACCTCAGCAGTGGGTCTCATGAGTAATAGCCCAACCAGAGCAGTTGCAAACTCTGTCCCAGGGAATCTTTACTGGCCTGCCATTTATCTTCTCAGCAGCACCTGACAAGCTGAAGGAAGGCTGAGGAAATATTCCAGCTGCAGTTTGGTGGGCTTTTTTCCCCAATTGTTATTTTGTTTCCAGTTTTAGATTTCTCACATCTGCTTCTAGATCCACCTAGAAGGGAAAGGGAGTGGTGAGCATCAGTGCAGCTAGTGAGAGAAATGAGGCTCAGGAGCAGGAGTGACCTGTATTTGCTGCTGTGTTTGGGACACTGACCTAAGTTATCTCTAATGGGCTAAACTGGGGATGAGGTCTGAAGTCATTATGGTAAGAATTTGAAATAGAGTGGTTGTAGTGATGGATGACTACAAGTAAGAGCCAGCTGCAACATTTTAAAAGGAGTGAAAATCCAAAGTAATAAACCATCAGCTTCATCATATCAGGCAACAAAGTTGCACAGAGCAAAATGTCTGGTGACACTGATGTTGGAAGGGATGAGGATCTGTAGTTCCTGAGCAGGATGGGGTAGGAATAGCCAGGTTTGCTGTCTCTCTACTGGAACACAGAGCCATTTGAAGCCTGTTCCCAGCAATTCCCCCTGCCAGAGCAGCAAGCACAGTCCAGTATCTGCTGGGGCAAATGCACCCATGTGCAGGACAGTGCCTGTGCTTGCAATTTCTAGCGAGCTTGTGTCAGGATCTGCACTGACCTCAGCAGGGAACGTGCCTTCAGCAAAGCAAACAGTACTGTGTGGTGAAGGAGGAATTTCTTGCAGGACTCCATGTGCACCTGCTCAGACTGGCAGGGAATTTCTGCTGCATCTCTAAGCTCTTCCTGAGACCTCTGAAAGTTTCCCTTTTTTGTTTCAGAGCCATCATCAATCACTTCAACCCGAAGATAGAGTCTTATGCTGCAGTGAATCACATATCACAGCTCTCCGAGGATCAGGTAAGCCAGGCATGGCTTGGCCTTTTTTCATGTTGACCTCTGGAATATGGCTGTTCAGGAGTACTTTGTGCTCACTGGCACTGATGATGAGGCAGCAGTAAGAGAGGTGCAAGTAGGCCTCTCATGTTCCTTATTCAGATGCAGGTGAGAGAAAGAAAAGCAAGAATTGCTTTAGCCAGTTTTACCACCACATACAGAGATTTTGGTCCCACAAATGTAGAAGGATGGTTACGAACAAGGAGAATATTCAGCATTGTCAGCAAGTGTGTTTGGAGACTGTGAGGATGCTGGAATTTGGGATGGGACAGGAAGTTTTTGGCAGTGAACTTAGTTATCAGAGAACTGTTGAGTGTAGTTTGATTTTTCCTTTTGGTGATACTGAGGACCTAGAGCTCTGACAAGAGCTGGTAGAAACTTTCTAGGGTAATTGAATTCAGTTGGGTTATATTTTAAAAAGCAGAGGTTTTTAATAAAGAAGGTGATCATGTTATGTTTCCCTTCCTTAATTTGGCCTGGTTTGCTCTCTTCATGTTCTGCTTGTATTGCATAAATTTGTAAATGTGGCTTTTTGAAAATAAGCTACTGTGAGTGGTCTCAGGAATGGAAGAGATGGCGTATTTCTCAAAATAAAATATCAGAATTATACATTAATCACTCTTAGAGAGATAAATGACTCTGCAGGAACATGTGGTGGACAAAATGCAGAGCTGCCATGTGAGCTTGGGGAATCATCCCAGACACAGCTGCATCAACAACTCTGGACCTTCTGGAGAAGTAATTGTTTATGCAGTCTAGGACAGACTTCATTTAAGTCACCTTGGGTTGCCCCTTCCACTGGATGGGGTCCCATGCTTGTGCTTGCTAAAAAGTCCTGACTGTATTCTGCTCTGAAATTAATTTCTTTCTGTCCATGATATTTTTACTATTTTTTGGTTATACCCTTCCATGTTTCCCACAGGCCTTTTCATTTATTAACCTACTTGATCTGTAATATGTAACACCCCAAAGACTTGGGATGAATGCTGTACTGATGCAGTGGGGGAAAAAAAGGTGGTCCCTACTGCTTTTTATTCTCCTCTTAGTATAGTTGGATAGAAGGAACATTGGTTTTAATTTACTCAATTTTCTTTATTGTTCTGCCTCTGAGAGTCACTGTATCCACAGCTATGCATTGTGATGGTTCATGTTATCAATCCTCATTCATTGAGTATACACTGATTACATCAACCCAGGCCTCTAAAAAAGAAAAGCCTTTGATAGCCCAATTTAAAACTGGAGGCTTGGATAGAGGGGAATTTTGCATAGTCTTTGAGTTAGTCTGAGAAAGGAAATGAGCTTTTCACTGTCAGCTCTGTGTAGTATTCATCCCCCAGCAGTTCAGGGAGGTCAGGTTAAATCCTTTCTTCCTTGTGTGTTATTCTTTAAATAAAATCCCTAGCAGCAGGCAGATAATGAAATCAGTGCTGATGCATGAAGCATTTTGAGGAAGATGATTAGGAAGTTGAAAGACAGACCGATTTCTCTTTTTTCTTTTCTCTCTTCGTGCTTTCTCCCAACATAGGGAGAACATCAAACAAAATAAAGCAATAATAGCCCCAGATGAACTGCAGAGAAATAAGGGAGATGTCACTGTGGTGAGGGAATCTGTGGTCTCAGGGTGTTTATTCAGCACTCTGCAATTTACTGCACAAGGAGGAGAGGGATGGAGACTTCTTGCCTCCACTTTCAGTTATGCCAGTGAGCTGAGGTCTGTGTATTTGAACTGTGGTTTCCCCTCTGTCAGTAGCTCTAAGTATATGAGACATACTGGTAGTTGGCCCAGATCAAGCCCAGGGTCTGGCTTTTTGAAAATAGGCTACTGTGAGTGAGAAACAGAATTTGCTGTTTTCACTGTGTGAGCTGTTCAGCCTGTGTGTAGGAAGGGGAGGGATCAAGCTTGTCTTTTGGCTGCTGCAGTCTCTTTCCTTTTTTGTTTTTCCTTCCAGCTGTACCTTTGTTTTAACTTGTGTGTTCACTTAATTACCAATTTCACTGCTCTTCTTAAATATTTTCTACACAGAATCCACCATCCTTTATAGCCCTGTCTTTTTAAGTGTACCACATTGAAATATTTAATGCTGACATTTAGCTTCTGTGTCCACACACAGATACTACATTTGGAACTGGTCATTTTCTCCTTTGAGTTATTCCAGTAGTTTCAGGAGACTGATATTTCTTTACTGAAAACATTTGTTTTTACAATTTTAAGGGTCAAACTTTTAATGAAGATTCCCTTCTCAGACACCAGCCTTTGGCCACATTCTCATATGGCTGCTTACACTCCTCTGTGGTATCTGAGAATCTCCTGCTAATCAGGCAGGCATGGCTTTGACATAGCTCTATCTGAAGGGGAATTTCCAACTGCTCTGATTTGTTTAAAATTCACTTGAAGCTAAGTTCTGACACCCTGTTCGTGTGTTAGATTATTTATTTATTTATTTATTGTATTTTAATAACCTTAAATGTAGCTAAGTAATCAGCTGAAAGAGAATTTGCTCTATCTTCTTCTTTTCCTAATCCTATTGAAGCCTTTATTACCTTGTTAATTACTAATGTCCATTTATTACTATTCTAAGTCTGTCACTTCAGCGCTTTCTCCTTTTATATTTACAAGCATTAATTTTAACAATATTACATGCTGGGGGGATTTGTATGCCCTTGAAAATGATGGGCTTGGGATTGTTTTAAGCATAGACTGTTAATGCCACTGTGTGTTCTCAGCTCTAGAGATTTCTGGGTACCATAGTCTGAATATACAGGTTTGTGGTCTGGGCAGGTATATTCATAACACTTCTTGGTGCTGCTTTGCTGACTGTTGTGGGGTTTATCCAATGTTAAGGGGTTTATCCAATGTTCTGATCAGAAATACTGGGAAGGGACCTTTTCCATTCCATATTCTCTCCAGCAAAGAGTGGGAGATTCCCCGGGGCAAGCAAAAGATGAGCCACTTCAGTCTACAAATACCATGGGATTCTCAGTGCCTTTCTGCAAAGTGTTTCCTTGCCAAGGCAAACTCAGAATCTTTCCTAGTCATTAGCTGTTTTGACCTTGCTGTAGTTCCTCACCGTGAAGCAGGGAATGTCTTCGCCAGTTATTGACATCTTTCCTCACTTGCTAATTTATTAAACCTGACTTCAGTTTGAAAAGTGTTCATTTGTTGTTTTTTGGTATTCTTTCTCTCAACACATTTGGTTCCTCCCTGCACATCCTTTAAGGGACTGAAAGATGCTGCACAGTCAAAAAGATCAGGTTGGCCATTAGCTGCTGATGTAATTTTAGCTCTTCCATGCAAGTGATTATTCCCATGTCTTCAAAGAGGTTTTGGTACGTTCTTGAGTCAAAGGGCAAAATAGCCTTTTATGAAATGAATTCATAGGCTTATCTGTACTTTCCAGATGATTGGACTGCCTTGTACTTAATATGTTGGAGGCAGTAGACTTTCTTGGTGCCATATCTGATCTGAGAAGCTCCCAAAATATTTTCTAGCATAAGCAATTTTAGAGGACAGGGTCAAGGCAGTGAGGGAACAGCAACACAAGAGTTTCTCTGGAAAAGCAAATGCAGACAAACAGGCAGGATGAAAACACAGCATGAATGGTCTAGATGGGGTCTCACATCTGCTCTTTTTCTGGATGTGAAGGAGCAGCTGTTTTAAGAAGGCAGCTCTCTGCCTGAGAGCAATGTAGCACAGCTTTCAAGAGAGGCTAAAGTGAGAGGAACTCAGTAGTTTTGGTTGAATCTTCTCTGAGTAGGAATGTGTTGTAGTGCCTTGCATGCCAGTCAACTCTTGTGCCAGTTAGAAGATTTCTCACTAAAGTCTCATTTTCTCTTCATTTTTTCTCTCCATTATTTCCTTTCTAAGGGTCTTAAAATTGAGATGGCAGACACACAGGACTGATAATGCTTGTTAGCCAGGAACATCTCTGTGCTTTTTTTAATAGAAGTCCTTCTTTCTTCCCAGCCACAGTGGAGGCATTATGCCACCTCCAAAATGGAGGTAAAGTTCAGTGTGAGAGACTGCTGTGAACACCTGTTTTATGTCTGGTAATTGCAGATGGAAAGTGCTGGGAGCCAGAACATATTGTGATGGAAAAACAGGACAACTGTATCACTTTTGAAATTGTGACAAATGAGTGTAATACATGGGTTGTTTCACGCTGTAGTACCTTTGTAACTCAAGTAGAATCATGGAATTGTTTTAGGTTGGAAAAGACTTTTAAGATCATCTAGCACCAGATCATCCAACCACTAATGCATCACTACCAGTAGCTGCAATCCAGTTTGGTCAGGCCATCTCACAAAGCCATTTCCCCTTCACTGAGGTCATACCTCAGTTGCTGAGTGCTCCTCCTTGCCACCCCAACCCACATGGTTGCCTTCTGCCCCTGGTAAGGCTCTGAGGGACTAAACTGCAGTGCTGCTCAAGGAGGTTCCACAAGTGACTTGCACAGAAAGACACAAAAGGGTATAGTTGGTTTTGGGTACCCTAAAGTGTTTTAATTCTGAGCCATTGATGTCAGGGTTTATTCAGCTTGTTCTGGTTTCCATAACTAGTAGCAAAACCGCTGGTAGATACCAAATGCTTTGTCTTTTTTTAGCACTGCTGGCAGTGGTGTTAAAAGCCTCTTGGCAATGTCTGTGTTTGATTTTTTTTTTTTTTTAAATGCCGAGTACTGTCAGTGCTAGGTACTACCACAGTAAATCCCCCTAATCTCTTACATTAATATACTGTTTTGTGAAGGCTTGAGAAATACTTTATAATGGCCCTGGCATAATAGTGCTTCACTTCTGAAATGCAGTGAGCTTTGGGGCAGAGGGTCTCAGGTCTGCTAGTGTTGTGTTGCACACAGTAGTGGGAACATGAAACTTCAGCTAAGGAGGGATCACCAAGGCAGGGCCTTAATTTAAAGCTATCATGTCTTTGCAAATGAGGCAGGGATGTTGGCTTTCATGGTCTCATTACAGACACCTACTCATGACTAATGGCTTGAAACAGATTTTATCATTTAAATAGAGCAGAGCTGCATTGGTTGAAATTGGAAAGGATCTATATAAAAAGTCTTCTGAAATTGGCAAATTGCAGTTTGCTTAGCTGATGGGAGTTTTCTCTGGTTTAGCTACCTTCTTCTTTGTTGTTTGTTGTTTTTTGGTTTTTCTTTCATCAGAGAAGTATCCCTGCAATTTAGTAATGTTTGAGACTGCTTTATGCAGTGTGCCAGACTGAATGGGTCTGAACAGGCTCCAAGGTCTGATCAGCTTTGCAGCAAGGAGATTTGAAGCTGGAGGTGAGCTTTGGAGCAGTGACTTTGTGCTTTGTAGTGCCTTTTATTAACATGCAGAATGCAGTGAACTGTGCGTCAGTGGAGGAGGGGGGACAACTGTGGTGGGCCATCAGAGAGACAAAAGAAGGACTTTGATTTTTAAAAACAGCTGCTGCTGGGGAGATGCAACCCTGTTGCAATCAGGAATGGGAGAAACCTTTCCATTCCCTTTTCTTCAGGCTCAACACTAAGGTGCCCCAGCACACTAAGGTGCCCCAGCATTTTGCCTCTTACTTTGGTGGCACTTTTAGCTGATCTGTGCCTGAGTCAGCATGACCCTGAACACCTTGGCTGCTCCTGGAGCAGAGGAGTCTTTCCACCCTTTGTGCATTGCACATGCTGAGGCTTGTCTTGCTTACACCAGTTCTGTGAGCTGCCCTCTTGGGCAGATCAGGGACTGCCTTAAAGTACAAACTAGTAACAAAATAAGTCCATTAAACTTCAAAGCAAGCCTTGGCTTCCACTGTTATGGCTGTTTTCACATCCTTGTCTGGCTTTGCCACTACCACAGGGACTGATAAGGGCCCAAAGACTGCAGTAGTACAGGTGACCACTGAATGCTGGAGGCTTAGCTTGGAAGAGCTGCCCTGGGGAGCTGCTACTCTGCTGGCTGCCACTGAGTGATGTCTCCTGGAGCCAGATAAGTTTCTGTGCTGGGGCTACAGAAGCTACACTCAGTGGTGTGAGTTACGAGCCCAGCCTGATTCACAGCTGGGAATGTGCTGAGCAAGAACCATAGGTTCAACTTTGTAATAAGCTCCCAGTCCACATTGTGGAGACAGACTGATGTTGCTCTAATTCCAGTGCTTGTCCTCTTTACCAGTGAGTTTGTTTCACAGAAGATTTCTCAGGTGCCTGGCAGATTTGCTTTATATGTGCTTCTTTTGCACATGCTTTTTATGGCTTCTAAATCCAGAAAAGGGGCTGTGTGTAGTTGGAGGAGGGGGCTGCAGAGTGGGGTCTGAACTCCTTCCTGCTGTCACTGTTCTGCTTTGAGCAAACCTTGAGCCCGATGTCCTCTCGAGTGAGGGAAGCCAGTGGGGATCCCTTGGGGAGCCAGGCAGCATTTGAAGTGCTGTGATCTGCCAGGGAAGGCTGCTGTGGAAGTGCAGAGCAGTGTTACAGATTCCCGTCACTGTTAAGTGCCTGTATAGGGCAGGGAAAGCTCCACAGAGGATTGCAACAGAATGATCAAAACAGTCTGCATTTATAAAGATTAAATTACAACTCTGCACATCCGTGATTAAAGCAGAAGCTGTCAACGTCTGGCTTGTGTGAACGCACAATTCAATTTGCATTTTGTAAAACTTCAGATTGAGAAGGTTTTTTAATCCCTTGTGAAACAGGAACAATAGATGTTGGCTTCTGCCATAATGCCTATAGATACCGTGCAAACTTCTTTGGTCATCCTCTGTAAAGCTGGATTTATAGCACTATGATGTGTTGCTCTAGTCCTGAGCTCCACCCTAAGCTTCCTTACACTCAGTCGTCCCTCTGCTTGGGAGTCCTGAAAGCAGACAGGCTACAGCCTGCTGTGCCAGCTACAGACAGCAGTGTGGCTGTGAGCAGCCACTCCTGGGGTCACATTTTCCTCTCACAAAAGGGGGCAGACTGCAGTGACTGCCAGCCCTGCTCATTCTGGAGCTTCCTTAGGGCAAAATGCCTGCCTTGAGAGGCTGCTACTCTTCCTGTTCTCTGGTAGTATCCTGCTGTTACAGATGATGTTTTTCTGCCTTCCTTGTCTCGATCCTCTAGCTGGAGCTGCAGCTGTCTCCCAAAAGTGACAAACTGGGTCATTGCTCTGATTTCAAAGTGGGAAACAAATGGAGCTTCGTGGTCTCCACCCCTCCCGGAGCAGGAGAGTAAATGCTGCTGAGCCAAAAGGTGCCAGCCACATCTGAACAGAGCTCCACTCAGCTGGAAGATTAGTTTTTTTTGGCTCTCTGACACTTGACATTTGGATGTTAAGACAATATGTAGAAATTTATTGTCCACAGTAGGGACCTCAAAGACAAACCTTTTAATGGTGGAGCTGATGGCATCCCTGATGTGTGTCACTCTCCCTGTCTTCATGGGAGATCTGAGGCAGGCAGTGGGATTGCTCAGGGAACCAAGATGTGCCACCCAGAAGACAGCAAGTTGGGGGATGGATGTTCAGAGAGAGAGAGCTGGGGAAGGCAGTTCATCAGCCAAGTGCCAGAGGCTATAAAATTAATTCGTGCCTTAGTCGGAGGGCTCTTGGATTCCCCCATGGCTCAGTTAAGGCACAAATAAGCTCCTGGGGAGCTAAATATTGCTGGCAGCACATGCTGTTTGAGCAGCAGCATCTGCCTCGTAGCTGGCAGGGCTGTAGGCCTGCAGAAGGATTAAATCATAGCCCTGTGTTTGCTTTCACCTGAGCACCTGTTTGGAGGAGTTCCTCTTTCACTTTTTCCGATCCGTGGATTTACGTTCTCCACCAGTAACTGCTTCACAGCAAGAATTTCGAAGTGGAAAAGTGTATTCTGGCCTCCCAGACAAGAAACTGGTAAATTGCTGTTGAGCATTGTCTGATACTATGTAGGATTTTATTATAGCTGGTGCGAGCCAGGAAGCATCGCTTGTATCAATGTTAACTGGTGTGTCACAGTTGTATCAATGTTAGTTTAAACTACCAAGCTTTTCTCTTCCATGAAAGCAGGTCTTAGCTAGGATGGCCTCTGGCAGTAAGATGGATAAATATGGAAAATCTGCTGTTACAATCCCAACAATTGGAGAAGGCGATAATTTGCAGACTGTCACCTAATAACATTGTTTCCAGTGACTCCTGCCATGTGCCTTAGCCTCATAGTTGGAAACTTTGCCACTAAGTGTCACTGTGTGCAGAACCTCGCTAATGAAATGTTGTGCTGAAGGCTTATTTGTGCACAAACCCTATCGTGGTTTCCCAAGTGCATTTCCCTCAGCAGCTGTAATTCAGTAGACTGCATTAGTTTTTGAGTTGGATGTAAAAACACACAGAGAATGCTGTTGAAATCATACTCTAGGGCTTCCTGACTACTCAGAAAATGCTGGGTTTGGGTCCTATGTGAAAGCTGTAGAAGTTCTTATCAGTTCTTCTCCCACTTGTGATGGCATGAATGAGCTTCTTTCTCTGAAACAGTGACAACTGCTTGCAGGAACAGACAAGGCATCATTATAGCAATGAGATTCAGCATCAGGGAACTGACATGACGTGGCTACCTAACTCTTCTTGGGGTACTTTGGCTCTAGGAAGGTCTGCAATACCTTTTTCAGAGCAAACTGAGCTGCCCTGGGGCCCCATGAGCATGTTTAACACAATGGAAAGCTGAAAGTAACAGTATTGTGGGAATACTGTGAGAATATGGGCACTGCTATCAATTCCCCTCTGGTTATATTTCTTCAGCATATTGTAATCAAACTATTGCTCTTCCTGCAAGTAAGGCACCAGTTTTTTCTTAGGTAATGCACTGTATTTTGCAGCCTTCTCCTAGTTCAGTGACAAATAATGTTCCAAACCCACAGAGCCCTGAGATGTCTTTCATTCTGCCAGCAGTTCTCTTTCCAGGTGTTTAAAGGAAGAGTGTGCTTAGCTGGCTCATTAATGACTGAGTCTCCCTTTCCAGTTCTCTTCTGCACTAGAAATACATATACCCCTTCCCAAACCTAGATCCCAGCCTCTGCTCAGCTATGTCATGGTGGAGGTTTGCTGGAGTCAGGCATCTGTCCAGCTTGCAGGAAACATTTGCTGTCCCTGTCACCACAAGGTTTATCTGTCATTTTATCCAACAGCTTACAACACAGAACATGGATCTAGATGGAGCTTCATGTGACTGTATCTGCAGATGTTTTTGTCCCTTTCATTTCTTAAAAGAGGTAGCTGTGAACTGCAGTGTACAGTTCTTAAAGCTGTGCTCTGTTTACAGTAAGTGCTCTCTTTGTTGAACATTTTGAAACACTAGAACAGGAACAGTCTTCCCACTGATGAAAACAAATGTGAATTTGTGAGGGAGGTGAGACAGTCATACTGGAACTTAGACTTTGATTTTCTGCTGTAATTTTTTGCATCCAAGTTGCTTTGCTGGGAATTTTGTACCCTGTCATTAATGCTCCTGAAAACTAGTGACTTGATGGAAGCATCTCACTACAGTGTCTTAGTTCTCACCTCAGCTGTAAAGATGTGCTTTTCTATTTTAAGGGATGGACCTAGTTAATTACAGTACCACCTACAAGTCACTTTATAGGCATAGAAAGGAATCTTAGGTTTGTTGCTGGGCTAAACTCCCCTTCTCAAAAGAATAAAAAGAAAGCTGCTGTAATACTTCATCTCAGCCTCTTCACAGATACCTGAGCGTGACACACTTTTTGCAGGGAGGGGAGAATATTAACATGATCTGAACTTAATTTCTCTGGCTGATGACAGTTTTCCACATCATGCAGATTTCACTGAGCTTTCCACCCTCAGTAGTGCCCAGAGGGATAATATTCCTGGACTACTTGAGTCCTAAAGTGCTTCTGTTGCTATTTAGTGTGTTGATGCATCAGAACTAGGACTAAGTGGTACTGTGGCTGAGCAGTTAATGTCATATCAAATGTTTTCAGCATAAAGAAATTGGTCACTGACCACTCCTGTCCTAATTGCTTAGGAAGTTAGTTGTTAATGTGTGGTCTTGTCAGCTGCATTATTAGCTTAAGGCACAGCCTGGTCCCTCACTGTCACCTAGAAACCCTTCAGTTGAGTGAGGTGTGATTTGAAGATGCAGGTAACTGCTGTGAGATGAGGTTTGAAGCTGCCATGTTTTTCATGAGATCACAACTCAGTGTGACTTCAGCTTAGGTATGTCAGGGAGACATTTTTCTGTGATAAATTTGGAAAAGGTCAGGTTAAGATGCTTGAAGGCAAATGGGCAGTTGGCTTGATGCTGATCTTTGTTTTAGAAAAGAATGATGCAAAAATCTGCAAAGTCAAATCCAGGGAATAAGTGGTTTTTATTTTTATAGTATTCCTCTGTAGAAAGCCAGAGGATGGAGGGTGGAAATCATGTGCCTACACTCCCCAACCTTCTTACTTTCCAGTGCTTAACAGCGTTGTTATTGAAAAGGTTAATCCAGACTCTGGACTGTTAACCCTCTGCAGTCACCTTACAGTTGTACCTGGGTGCTAAGAGAGACTGCTGCACATTCTTCTGCCTGCCACTTGTAACTGAGTCAAGAACAGATGCTGGAGAAATAGCTACAACGTGTTTAAGACAGCTGTCCTCTGTCACTTTCTCTTGGAAAAGGCAATCAGATCGTTCTGATGCTCAGGGTCCCTCCCTGGCAGAGGCTGTGCTAAGCCTGCTGGGATAAGGGCAAGTGGCATTTCAGATCTCTGGCTTATGTTCTCTATAGCTCCTACTGTATGTTCCCTTCTCTCTGGGTACTGAACTGTTGTTCTAGCACAGTATTTGATGGGAGTTTTTTCCCTGCCCTTGTTTTTTCTGTGGGTGTCTGAGTGCCGTGGCACTGCTGACAGTGCACGCATTTGAGAGGATTCCTTTACGTGTGTCTCTCTGGCATTTTATGATTCTGTCTCTTTCAACATGTGATAACAGAATATAAAGTAGGTCACTTCATTTCTTTATTGCTTTTCTCAGTTCTGCAGTTCTTGTGATGTTTGAATTCTTTCTGGTATCAGTTTTGGAGACTTGTGACTGGGAGAATTCAGTTGGTTCCTAAAACCTTGGTAGTCATCTTAGGATTGGATCTTAACAGGACACTAGGGACATCTTTTTTCATAGCCATTGTGTGCCTTGGGTAGCCTGTTAATGAATGCCCTTCACATGTTTTAGAGTTGAGATGGAAAAATGATGCCTCCTATCCTAATGCACAACCATCACGTGCTGCTATGCTGCATCCTGTGGCTGCTGCCAGCCCTGCCCTGCTGTCCTCTCTGAGTTGATTGTAGATGGCAGTTGTTATCTAGAAGCAGTAAACAAAGTGAACAGCTCTACTTATTGCAATTTGTGAAAATACACCAAATAAAAGCTTTAGGCACATTCACAAGTCAGACCTTAAAAAGGCATATGGAAGAAATTTAGTCTTTCCTGAGTCAGGCCAGTTCAGGCTACAAGAAAACCCAGACCTTTAAAGTACCTGAATTTTTTCAACCTGCAGTTTTGCTTCTGTGTTTTATTTATACAGTGCAAGATGATAGAAGTGTTGAGATTAAATTATAGCACTGTTTCACTGAAACTCCCTGTAGCAAATTATACTTAGAGCTGTAAAATCAGTGTCTCTACAGAGTAATTAAAAATGTGACCCCCTTCAGCTTCTGCCACTGGCTTTCTTAGCAGGATAGGTGTGGTACCAATTTATTCTGTGTTAGCCCAGGGTGAGAATGGATCCCTCTACTTAATCCTGCCTTAAAGGTGTGTTACTATGTGGTCAAATGTAGGCAAACATTTTGTAGAGCTTCTCTGAAATGTGAGACCGAGTTGAAGACAGAGAGACCTGGTCCAAAGCTTCCACCCAAGCCTTCTAGTGGTGTTGAATTCCTGAGGGGACTGCTCAGCTGATATTCCTGGTTAGTCAGGAAAAGCCAAGTAGAACTTGAACTTGTATATTAGTATAAGGTGCAGTTTCTTAAGAAATTTGCTAAGCAAGCATGAAATCCTCTTTACATATAGTCAAAAATATGGATGTGAGAATAATACCAAGAGGGCAATGCAGCAGCATTTTGGGAAGAGCAGGGTTTGATTCCCATTTAAACAAAAATAGTTGTGCAAATAAAACTACTAGCTGATGCAGTACAAATTAAAGGTTTTAAAATCTGGAGGAAAAGCTGCTGAGTTATTAATTCCTGAACTGAAGCCCTCAAGTCCTTTTAGTGGGTGACTTCAGCTTGTCATCTAATCCCTTTGACTCATAGAAAACAGACCCAGAATTGTTCTCTGTGGTGTAGGAAGAGGAAATTAAACCAGTGAACTAAATAAATAAATTGATTAATTGGCAACAATAAGAGGTTGTGTATGCACTGTGTCTAATTGCTTTCTTTATATTGTCGTCTTCAAACTTCTGGGAAGACATGGATTTATGGGTTGCTCATGCAAAATTATGCTAAAAAACCCCACCTCACCAAGGCTTTGAACCTTCAGCTTCAAAGATCATTTGTGGATCATCTTATGTTGCTTTGGACAGTCTCTAATGAGGACATTGCTCAGCCAAGCTGTATTTATGCAGTGGAAATTCAAGCTGAAATTGAATACACCTCAGGATCACAGAGTAAATCCAATCTCATTTCCTTGCTTGCAGGCAATGTGGGCTACGGACTTTCTTCCTCCTTCTCCTCCTCTTCTTCCTTCTCAGTAATTTTTATTCTACCTGATCAGAGCTACCTTTTTCTCATAAGAAATACTGAGCAAGTGGCTTCCCTGAGCCTTATTCAAAAGCCCATCAGAGCTAATAGTTTTGAAAATGTTTGATGTCCAAGAGGCACTTGGGAGCATTAAATCCTCACAGAGGGATTTTTAGGCTATAGAACAATGGTGTCTGCCAAGCACTGCAGCAATTACAGTGAGGATGATATTTCCATCACAGATCCTGCAAGTACTGATCCATGGAATATGGCAAAAGAGAAATATATAGAGAAAGCAGAAGCATTGGTGACCAGCTCCATATCCCCAGGACTGTGGCATTGTCTTTGCTTAAGTCTTCAGTATATCCCACCTCTGTAGCCAGCAGGTTCTCTTTAGAGCTGTGACAGCCAAGGGTGCATGGTTTTGATTCAGAGGGCAGGCATTGTGGACAAGTAGTTCTCCAGCCTGCTGCTCAACTTGCTGATCAGCTCAGCTTGAGGAGTCAGCTGCTAAAGGTGCTTTGGAAAAGAAGCATAGGTTCTGTTCTTTTGTCCTCCTCATCCTTTGTAGAGAACAGGTGCCAGCACAAGTCACCTTTTCCTTGATTCAGTGTTGGGTATACAGCCAGCACTGTAATCTTATCTGGCCTGTCAGCAATAAACCTCACCTTCGTGTCACGTCCTTCCTGCTCATCCAGCATCTGAATGTCTGTGGAGATAAAGGCTCACTGTCATAGATGCCTCTTTTCAATCTCTCTCAGCCACTCATTCTGAAGAGATTTGTCTCCTGTAGTGTTTGGGGTTGTTGCTGGGAGCATATGAATCGGGAGAGTGCTGGTGCTGAAGGGGTGGTAGGTCTGATATTTTAAGGACATAAATGGAAGAAATGTTTATGGGATAAACAAGGCCTTTATGTTCTTGAAATATGTTTTGATTGCAAGATGCCATTTAACCATGCCAGGAATTCTTCTTCAGAGGCATAGCTATTATCTTGGGCTCTGATAGGTTTTGTTCTGTATAAGGAGAAAGGACTAGAAACAAATGAGTATCAGCAACCTTTGGTGCCTCTGTGTTTATTCCAGAGATTGCACATGGATGTTTTTCTCTGAGAAGGACAGTAATAAGCAGCAGACAGTTTGGTTTCTCAGAAACATTTGAGCTGTTTTCTGTGTGTGGTCCATGCCCAAGTCTCTGCTCCCACTCAGCTTCACCTTCTGACTGTCTGCTGGCCAGCTTTCCAGCACATCTCCCTTTCAGTCAAAAAGTGTCTCAGCCTACAATGTTTAGCATTTCAACAGGCCTGCCCTTGCTGCCAAGCATTAATGGTCTCGTTCTGTTTCAGTTCTGGTCATTGCCCAGATGGAATTTCAAAAGAATGACATTCCAACAGTGCAAAAGGGAATAATGCAACAAATTAAAATGTCTACAAGCTTCACTCCTTCAGCATATCAGAAATTATTTGGTTTCCTGATTTCTGCCCTCATCACAGACCTTGTCCATTCCTTTCCCTCCAGCTATGCCATGCAGATTAGTCTAGGATCCCAAAGTGTGTCTTGGGGTTTGTGAGGAATCTCTTAGTTGGGACAGATTTGATTTGATCCTGTTGTCTTGGTAGGATTTTCATAACTGCTGTAATTCTTATAAACCTGACATGCACAGCTGCATTCTCAGTATTGTAGTCATCTCTACTCGTCCTTTACCTTCTCAGTCCCTCCTGATGTCAGTACTGCCTGGTCCCCAACAGCCTTGGTGCTTGTATTTAGAACAAAGAGACCTCTGACTTGCACAGTAGGATGTCTTATTTCTGCAGTGAATGCCTTTGAAGGAAGAACTCCAGACTCTGCATTACAGGGTAGGTGACCTGCACTTAGATTGACTTAAACCACTTTTGGAACTGCAGCCTTAGAGCAGACATTTTGCAGCTGAAGTTTTCTTTTCACTACAGGATTTTCTGTCTATAAGGATCATCCAGCAGCTTATAGCTGTCTGTTCCAACTCCAGATTTGCAAAAGACTTAAGTGCTAGAACTCTTATATGGATTGAGTCACACAAACTTCCAAGCACTGCCCACCTTTCCGTATTGGTTGCTACCTTAGCATGCTGCTACTACAATCTTTCTAGCTATTTGTAGCTACAGCTATTTGTAGCTATCCAATTGACTACAGACCTTCTATTTCTTTTGGGCTCTATCTTTAGAAGGCAGTTTTGCAGACTGAATTTGCAAGTCTCTCAGAATCATTAAACTGTAGAAAAGTCTTCTAGATATTGTCATGCAGGAAAGGACTCCTGGAGTCACTGTGATAAGCCTGGAAATGTTGGCTCAAGACTCAACAGTAGTCATAAAGACAAATAGAGAATTAGAAATTATTAATAGAGAGCACAAAAATAAAGGAGAAGAGCTGTGTTGTCACTGTGTAAGTCTTTGATAACTGATATCTTAAATCTTGTGTATTGATTCCAGTGCCCTTAGTTCATAAAATATACAGTAGAACTGCAAAATAGCACAAATAATCAAACAGCTATTTGCTCAATGGGTTTCCTGGCTATCCAGACTTCCTGCTTGTATTCAAAAATTTTTATTTTCCCTGAGAACAGACTTCAGTTCATTTTCCACATCCAGTCAGGCAGGTGAGCTTAGTGTTTCTTCTTTCTTGGCTTCATTGCATCTCCTCAGGCCACTGAATGGCTGCCTTTTATCACTCCCACTAATTGCTGAATTGTAAGTAGGAGCTAGGGAACTGATCTTTCTAATGTCTGCTCTAAACATATACCTTCCTTCCCCAGTCCTAGCTGGTTTTCTCTAGCATGTCCTATATTGATTTGACTTACTTTAAATACAAGCATCCACTTGGTTTGTGGCCAGTTTTTTAGCATATTGGTATTTAGTTTTGCTGCTTCCTTTAATTAAATTTATTCATGCTGTGCAAACCAAGTTTAAAAAGATTTCTGATCATTAAAAAAAAAAAAGTCATGAGCTAGATTAGCATTCACTTTTTCTCAGCAAGCGTCAGACCCAGGGCTGTACATTCATAAAGGCCATTTGCTTGCTATAAAAGATCAAAAAAGAAAATCAAAATGCATGGCAAGCTCCCTAGCTTTTTGGAGTGTCTGTTCTCCTTTCACTCGTCTTGATCTTCAAGTCAGAGTCCTGGTGAGTTTTGGTTTGGTTTTATTTCTAAGTTAGTCTGCAGTCATTATATCCCATAGAAGTCTGTGGTGGCTGTGTGAGGGGCAAAAGCTCTCTTGGGTCCTCTACTGATTTCTGTGAACCTGGCCAGGTGATGTAGTTCCAGCAGCCTCATATGACTGCAGGTGCTGATTAGACCATAACCAGAATAAGCCTCCCCATTGTTTTTTTCCTTGGGCACAATTAGGTTTTGGTTTCTTCAAACTGAAGCAGTGCACTTACCTCTGTCTGGGTTTGATTGAACAGAAAGGGCTTTGTTGCATATCCTGCCTTAATCTATTCTCTAGACAGCTTTATTCCTGAGCTAACTGTCTTCTGGGCAAATTTGAATTTCTTTACTGGGAATGAGCTTCCTCCGGTGTACATCAAGTATCCTGTTGTCATTTCATCAAGGCAATCTCAGCTGAAAGCTGTGCATTTGAGTTCCAGCATTTTCCAGGATGCTTTTTGGCTACTGATCCTAGAAAGATTTTATTTCAAACCTTTTTTTAAAACTTTCAGCTACCTTTTTAATGTTCTTATATCTGTCTTTGATTTCTATAATAACTTTGTATGTCTTGGCTTCTCAGTTCAGCTGGAGCAGCAGTTCACAACTTAGAACTCTTCTATCTTGTTTTGGGGACCAAGGTTACTGGTCTTGCTTTGGTCAGTTAAATGGTGATGAGGAGCTGCTGCTATTTTTTTCCTCAGTGTTCAGGAGGACAAGGTCTTCTGTAAATAGAGCATTGCACCAAAGGTTGCACACAAATCACAGCATTCATTTGCTGAATGCTGGTTAGCCACTTAGGCTGAACGGGTAACATGAATGATAACAGTGAGCATAAGGATGCTCTTGTCCCTCTTGTGTGATGTTTTGGTGACAGCAGTTGATTTACTGCTCTGTGAGAATGCAGCTGGTAGATAAAAAGCTTCTCCTGGAATAGCCCATCACATTTCAGCACTTAAGTTAATTGTAAGCACAAAGGGGAAATAAAAAAATTAACGGTCCAGTCCATAGCTATCTGCAGTGCATTTCAAGCCTTGGCAGAATTGCAAGTGCTCTTACGTACCTAGCAGTGAGAAATGTTTTCATAAATGCCACCAGCTGGAGATAAGGGTTCACAACTCCAAAATGGGCTGTAACTCCAAAATAGCAAATCTATCTATCTCAGGGTTTTATGCTCTTGCCATCATCCTGGCCTTTCTTATGCTGCCTGCCTTTCTCAACAAAATTTCTAAAAACAGGCGAGTGTAGTGTGGGCCTCATTCGGTTCCTGGCATATCTCCCCTTCCAGATCTAAATGTCCGCTCTGGAGACTGCTTATTTTATTAACTGATAATTTATAAGATAATTTGTTTCAGGATCTTTGAATTCTTTTTCTCTGCCCAGGTTTTGAAAGTGCCAGTGTTGCACAGTATATGGATGTTTGTTCCCTTGGCAGAAGCCCACTGAACCTGTTTTCCTCCCTTGAATGGCACAGAGTTGCCTCCTTTATTTTCCCTGGAGAGCCTGTCCCTGCAGTCTGGGAAAGGGTACCCAGTGTCCCACAAGGAGTACCAAGTTCTTTGTGCCAAGTGGATATGCAGATTAGATTAGTATAAACCCACTGACTATCTTTGAAACTGGGAAAGGTGGATTGGTCTTGAGAAAAAGCAGTGTGAGGCCACATGCATTTTTGCTCCATGTGCTCCAAACCTGAATGGGTTGAGCAAAGTGCATTTAACACGTGTGGGAGTTGTTGTGTGTATGTATAGACATGACTTCTTGAAATTACTCTGCAGCCAAAGCATTCCTGGCATAGGCTTTCTGGTAAGGTGGGCAGGCTTTCAGCTACCTGGCAGCTGGAGCTCAGAGGGTGTTGTAGCACTGCCTAGTCCTAGTGATGGCTACAGGAATGTCCAGAGTTGTCACCACATTAATCTGTTCTGCTTGTCTCTTACCTCTTACAAATTAAGTGCCCTGCAAGCTGTGCACATAGAGACCATATGTCTCCCTTGTTACTTGCCTTTGGCCTTGTTTTCAGCCTTACTGCTTCTTAAAGTAGCTGTTGATTTTTGGGAATGCCTGTCCCGTGGGAGCTTGGAGTGGGCACTGTTTTGTACATTTACAGTTGCTTCTTGGTGGAGCTGGATAACAGTTTTGGCTTTGAGACATTTCTGAAAGCTGAGTGATCTCCAGATTGGTTGGATCAGTGTGCTTTTTACCACCATTAAATAAAGTTGAATACCTAAGGCTTCTAATGGATTGTGGGTTTAAAACATTTTTGAAGCAGATAATTCTTGTCCCAAAATAAGATGCCATTTCTGCTAGCGGAGTTCAGAGAACAACAGTAATTTTCTATCTGAGCTTATAAATTATTTATCTTTAGAAGAGGCACCTGTGGGCAGAAGAGAAAGACTGTAACCAAACCCTCACACTCCATGGATAGAAAGTGTTGCCTTTGTAGGCTTGTTCCTTTAAAGATCACAGATCCCTGTGAGATCATTGAACAAACATCTGAGCTACTATATATCTTCTGAGCCTGACACACTGGCTCTATGCTGAGGTGAGAAAAGGGGGTGTGAAATGTCCCTCCTTGATGTTGCTAAGTAAAATAATAATAATGATAATCTTTTATGTACGATCAAAACCTTTTGCCTTGTATAGAGAAGTGATGAGGCCTGGATTTCGATACCACTCAAGTGCAGATGTATAAAAGCAGTCCTCAGGAAGGATTTGGGACATGGAAAGTTAGACTTATGTTTGGCTGGGCACAGAACACTTCACTGAACACAGCAGGACTGTGAGAAGTGACTGACAGGGACAAAGGACAAAGCAATGGGCAGAGACAGTTCCAAACTCCGGGAAGCAGTGTCCTGGCTAATGCTCAGTGAGCTGAGCAGAGGGAGACTGGCAAACACAAACTAAAAAGTGTCAGAATAAACCTGGTAGGAACTGTATGCAGGGGTAGCTGCACCAACCTTAGCAGTGGAGAGCAGGGTGAGGCACCTCCTCTCCCTATTTCGTGGCTCACTCATCTTTGCTATGTGCTGGTCAATTTTGTCTGTGTGTCCAGCTCCAGACACCGAACAAGACTCCCATGAGTTCCATCAGCTTTGGATTCTACCTAGCAGGACTGGAGCATATACTCATGTCCCATTGTTACCCTGGAGCTCGTGGGCAGCTGCACCCACCTCTGCAGGCTGTTCTTCTCCCCAGTGACCTTTTATAGTCTTACTGCCCAGCAGTGTTGGTGCATCCCACGTCAGTGGCATCCTGTTTCATACCTCAGAGGAGAAATTTGCCCTTGTTTGCTTTCATTTAATCTTTAGGTCTGGCTGAACTTTTTACTATTGGAAAAATATCTTTCTTCCAGGAATTTTTCTTGTACTCAGGGCAGAAAAGATGATGCTTTCTACTCTGGGAATGACAGATGTGTGAGCTGGTGGGGGCTGTCTTACAGGCTCGTGCTCTTAGCCCACAGCACGAGGGGGCCATGGGTCCTTTGCAGCTGCTGGATGCAGGAGAGCTGGGGCACCAGAGCAGGACTGGCAATGTGCTGTGAGTCTTACACATATGTGGCATGATTACACTTGGATCTGCAGTCCACATCTTTGTTTTTCCCATCAGACTGGCTCCACTGGATCCATAGATATGTACTGTACATGCAGCATGTCTTGGGAATCTGAGTTGTTCAAACTATCATAGCAACGTCCTCCTCCTTGTCTTAGCATTCATGAACATGGAATTAATAGTCATGGCTTGATCAGTGTGGGGGTGAGGAATGGTGCTAAAGCATCAGCACTGCATTTAGCTCCAGGATAGCTGCAAAGGTAAAGTAGTGCTGGGTCAGACAAAAGCTGGATGGGTGTTTTCCTGGAAGCCAGTGTGAACGGCAGCTGCTTCCAGCATATGTGTGTGTAGCATTGGCAGCCTTAGTGGAGCCTCTCTCTGAACTTGGCTCCTGCAGACGGTGAAAAAGGAAAGGGAGAAGGAGATGAGTGCAGCTGGGGTTTGAGCAGAGTCTGTTGGGAAATGTGGCAGCTGTGTGTGTGTGTTTTTATTTAACTTCTAATTATTTAGTTATGTTTTTTGTCTGTGGTGCTTCTGGGGATTAATTTCAACAAAGACTCCAGCCTGCATCAGCAACTTTAAAGTTGTTCTGTGAGAAGTGTGATGGCACTTGGAAAAAAAAAATCATTTTCCATATTAATTAGAAGTTACTACTGTAAAATTGATGTCAATTATCCAGCACTTCATTATGGAGAGGCAATAGCCTCTTTGTAGTCCAGGTGTCAGCAGCCTTTTCATTACAGTGAGAAATGTTGCTATTCAGTTGAACTCACGAGGAAAAACATTCAGGGACTATGAGTTGTTGTATGGAGATTAGGGAGGGAGAAAAAGGGGAAGATGTATACTAAACCTGGAATAAACAAGCCAGTTTGAGGACTGCAATGTAAAATGCACATTTCTACTGGAATAGGAGAACCCTAGTGTCTCTTCCTACAGCCTCCACCCTCTGAGGTGAGGGGACAGACTGCTGAGTTTGCTTGTGGTGTTTTGGGCTTTGACCAGGTTTGGGAGGTGGGACTGCCAGCATTCCCTCTGTGTGTGGTACACAGGCAGTGACAAGCACTCCACCACCTCTGCAGGGGGGACAGAAGGAATGTTTGGCTGCCCTCGGTCCTTGTGCCCTGCTGTGCAGTCGTGCTGATGAGAGGTTGGCATTACATGCCCCAAAGACTGGCTGCTCCATCCTCTGGCATGGGACAGATGGGACACAGCCTCTGGCTGTTCTGTGCTGTGAGGGCTTGCTAGTCCTGACCTGGAGAGCCTCTCCCCTCCCAGCCATGTGAGCAGCAGGGAGTTGGAGGAGGGACAAGTGCATTTTAATCTGAGCATTGCTGGGGTGGTTTTTTGCCTTTTGCTTGATGTGAGATCGTTCAGTCAGTGCTGTTCCAACTTCTCCTGTGTCGTGGTAGTTAATGACTGTCTTATGGGCATGGAGAGGCTTTAGTGAGGTTCTGGTGATGCTGACTGATTGCATTCTTGTGCTTTCCTGTGCTGATTAAAAAGACAGTGTAGAGATGTTGATTTTTTCTTGCTTCTGTTTTCCCCTTTATTTTTCTATCATTATCTGTGCATGCTTCCTGGAACGTACCCACTACCAGGCCCTTTGCTTGGTGCTGTGAATTGCTGCTGCTCTCTAATTTTATGTTCCAGTAAGGCAGAGACTGCAGTTGCAGATGATGAAAGATTCTGCAGGTTAAAAAGTTACTAAGCAATGAAGCAAATGATGTCTGCCAGATAGATGAGCCCTTGTGCTGCATGTTGCCCATTAGGTTTTACTGCTGGTGCAGCTCCCCCTGTGGCTTTGCTGCTAACAGTAGCAGTGTTCTCCTGGGCACAACAGGGATAGGAGACTGCTGCACGTAATCCCTGTGTTTCCCCAGGATAGACTCTTCCAGGAGGTCTGGTCTCTCCTGGGGGAGTGCAGTATGTTGGCTCTTGTTGAGGATCAGTCAGAGGGAACAGCACCGGTGCAGAGAGGAGGAAGTCTGTGTGTAGTGACTTGTACAGCAAAATGATGGTTTGTTTAAATGCTGAAAATTGCAGGGCAGGGGCAATTGCTTCTGGGGGAAATGGGTTCAGAGCTCATGTTCACAAGAGGCCACTGACCCAACCAACCAAGGTTGTTCATCCAGTTTGCAAGGCAATGGTGAGCTGGTGGATGGAGCAAAGTAAGGAGCCAAAAACTGTGAAATAATCTTGTTCCTCTGGGTGTGGTGACCTGGCATGGCATAGGTGGGATACTGCAGAGAGCTGAGCCCCACATCAGTCCCTCCTTTGGAAGCCAGCCCTCCTGCCATGTTCCTAAGGGGATGCTTCTACTCACAAGTTGTTCGTGTTACTGGGGAAGGAGAGTTTTGTGGGGTATGAACAGTTGCAGCTGCAGGAGGAAGCTGAAATCTGAATGCCACAGAAAGCACTTGCTGTTCAGAGCAGCTCCTGAAAAGTTGGTTTGGGGACAGGCATGCAGGGACCTGAATCACTAGCATTTCTCTGGAACTTCTGGAAAGCCGTCAGTGGGTGAGTGGTGGGGCAGGGGGTTCATTTGATGGCAGAGTATCTTTAAATTACAGTGCTGCTGATCCACTGAGTTCTGGTTTGTTGCAGTGGAATAAATGAGTGAATGTAGCCTCTGGGGCTGATACAGGTAACTGCAGGAATGGAATTCAACAGCTTTCCCTCTTGTTGTATTGACCGTGTCTGAGTTGCTTGCTTCTGTCATATTGCTTTTTTAAGACTCTGATCCCCCGAAGGTAACCTACAAAAAGAGTTTCAGATTGTTACTCCATTAGGGTTTTGGTTTTTTTCACTGTAAAGAATCAGTAAACCATTTAAAAAAAGAAAAAAGCTTCCCTGCATGTTTATCCTTGCAGTCTGAGGGATGTCACATCAAGCTCCTTGAAGATCATCTACAGTCCAATTTTGTCTGTCCTTGCCTTGTTTTTCCAGCTTCTCATGAGATTGTAAATATCAGAATGCCCATTTAAAATCTGTTTGGAGGAGTAGCTAAAAGTCCCTTCCTTAAAGCCCCTTCTCATACTTGACCATCTTGGCATTCATGTTTTCTAGACAAGAGACTTTCAAGAAGAATGGGTTGAACAAGAATTTGAAGGAGAAATGCTTTAATCTCAAAATTAAATTGCTCTAGTTCCTTTGTATCTGACGGAAGGGTGCAGATAAAGATCTTGTGTGTTTAAGGAAAAAGACTCTTTTTCCTGCAGTAGTTTTCCTGAGCAAAAGTCAAAGCAACATGTAAGAAGGGCAAAGAATGCTAACACACAGTGTTCTTTTACACAGACGATGTGAATTTTTTTGTCATCGTGTAGGACATTGATGCCTTTTAAACCTTCCTGTTAGATTCTTAATACCTTCTGCTGCTCTTTGACCTGTCCTCTGTCTAGCAGCTGCATCTTAAAGAGCAGATGAAATTGTCTCAAGGATGGCAGGTCCTAAACTCAGTAATAGTTTCTATCCATTACAAGGTATGAAGTTGAAATGATCTGTGAGTGGGTTTATCTCAGATCCCACGTAGCATTTTTTCTCAGCAGCAGCAAGAAAGGGAAATTATCAGGCAGTGGGGAGAAGCTGTTTATTTTTAACTTACCCTTTCTTTTTAAGTTCTATTTCATAATTAAAGGAGATAAGGAGTGGAAGCCAATGAAATACGTAGCTAAAGGGATAAGCTGATCTCAAGCTCACTGCAGAGATTACAGTAAGTAACAGAGCAGAGACTTTGAGACCTCTTTCTCCTTCCATGTCCTCTTCCTAAATTATCAAACTGAGTTCTTAGTTGTCTTTCAAAGGTGATGCAGTAGGGCAGATTTAAAGGATTCTGGTTGCAGAGCTCACTGCTGCCCTCAGAGTTTACTTCTCTTCACCATAGTTTGAGGATGTCTCTCTTGAGTATCTGAAGAGATCTCTACTCAGAGCTAGCAAGGAGGAATCCTGATTCTTCCTGAAAGAACATGTGCATCCATTGAGTGATCACACCTGTGTGGCACTGTGCATGCCTGCATCTCCTGCAGGAGACTGAAGGAAAGGTTCCTGGGGAGTGGGGTAGCCCTGAATAAAATGCCTTTGCTCTTGAATTACTGCTGGAGAAGCCTGTTCAACTCCTCACCTTTCAATCCAGGTTCATCTTCTGCAGTTTATTAATCTTGGTCAATTTGGCTTCCTCTGATTGACAGGAGCAAACTGCCAGATTCTTTGTTGCTCAGAAGAAGGTGCATTATGCTATTACACTGCGTCCCTAGTGGATAGTTATTCCTGTGCCCAGGTGGCTTGCTTTCATCATTGCTCTTGGCTCTGCAATACTGCTTGTAGCTTCTGCACACAGGAGCAGGAAGGGCAGGCTGAATTTGGAGGTGGCTGTCATTGCAGGGGTTTCTTCCTGCCAGTGGAGTGACAAACAAAACAGCATTAGGAAATGAGTACTGGAGAGAAGGCTGCGAGCCTTTGCAACACTGACATGCTGTTCCTAAATAAGATTGCAGAGTCAGAATCAATGCAGTTGGAAAAAGCCTCTGAGACCTTGAAGTCCAAATGCTTATTCCTGTCCCTGCTTGCCTCTGCAGTGCTGGAGGACAGTTGAGCTGCAGAGACTGCTGCGTGACCATCTCACCTGGGAACCACTTCTGGAATTCCTTTTCTGCCTCCAATCCTCATTTGGATGATTGCCTGTGGCTTCTGCCACCTCAAACCCCCTGGCATGAGTGTCTCTGTGCCCCAGTGCCACATGCAGAGTTTGGGGGAAACAAGCTTTTGATGGAACCCTAAGCAACTTTAAATTTCTTAGAATAAAGGATGTGAGGACAGGATTCAGTCATGTAAAGGGCAGGGAATTGCCAGCTGCCTAAAGGGGCAGTTGAGAGTTGTGCTTACATTGTTGGGAGTACAAGAGGAGAAGTGAAAGGGCTCCTTACTGTTCTGGTCACTGTTGTCTTAAATCCTCTACAATGCTCTTCTTAGGATGTTTTCTGAATTGTGATGCCTTGGAGCAGGGTGCTCTTCCTTTGCACCTTGTACCGTGTCTTCCTGACCAAAGCTTATCATAAGCAGGGGCTACTGTAGTGCAAACCTCAGATGTTGATATTCTGTTTAGCTCTCAGAGCAAATGGCAACAGCCTAAGAAAGAAGTTTGTGTGTTTAAGAGAACCATTCCAGGCATACGTTTGCCCAGGAGTGTTGACATCTATGGTTCCTTGTAGGAAGATTATTGTCACTAACCATCTCACAAATGCTTTGAGGAATATGTTAGTCCATGCAATGCTTTGAAGCTAAAAATCATTGTGAGAGTCCCTCTTGGTGTTCCCTAGTTAGGAAAATGAATAGTTCAACAGGACAGAGATGTGTAACTATGGATTTGCAAGTATAGCCCAAAACTGAGAGCAGAGTAGGGCAGTAATAAAAGCTGGAACTGCTTTGGTTGCAGTGAAGGCTGATAGTAAAGTATCTCCTGGGTAGAAAGACCTGGATTCATGTCTTCATGCCTTTCTAAAAGCAGAGTCTGTATCAAGGCTGGTCTTCTCTCAGTGCCTGTCAGAAGCTTGTTCCTATCAGGGGAGACATGCAGAGCTCTGTATGGAAGCTGGCCTGAGCTGCTCTAGAAGATGGTGATTTAGCAGGCTGTGAATGGTGATTCACAGGCCAGGAGGGGAGTGTGGTGGCAAAACTAATCCTGGAAGGACTGTGGGGTTGGGCAAATCTGTTTATATAGTGCTTCTGTATTGCACCTAGGTGTACAATGTGGTAATTAGCTGCTTGATTTACTAATGTCTAATTCTGATGACAGAAAGCTGCTGCTGTCATGGATATAGGTTCCATCTACCATTCTCACGAACTGAGAAATTCTGTAAATTTCAGGGCTGTTCGTTGGCATTAGGAAGGCTTTAGTGCCCACCTCCGTGTTGTTAGTCATGAGCCAAATATTGGCTGTTAAAGCCATCTCTGTTGTGAAAACAGGTGCTGGAGCTGTGATCTGTCTCAGCCTTGCTCCTCCTGTGCTGAGGAGTCCATGGATGCTGATTCCTGTGCTGTGTTTGGCTGTTCCTGGCAGGTTTTGGAAGTGGTGCGGTCCAACTACGACACGCTGACCCTGAAGCTGCAGGATGGACTGGACCAGTACGAGCGCTACTCAGAGCAGCATAAGGAGGCTGCCTTCTTCAAAGAGCTGGTAAGCTGCCTTGACTCTGAACAATTACAGCCCTCTTCCAGAGCCTTTGCTTATGGCCTGGGCAGTTACATAGCTGAGCAATCTTGTTACTTTGTTGGATTGCCTCCAAAGACAGGGCAGGAGCAGGGTCTGGATAGACACTGCATGTCTTAACAGATCTGAGAGCTTCCTGGAGCTCCCTGCATGGCTGAACAGGAACCTCCAGGCTGCTTAGGCCAGCACTGGTCAGACAGTCTCTGTCCCTTTTGCCATGGGGATTTGCTGTGCTTTGTGGTGGTAAATTTGTATGGGGAGAAGCTGACTGAGTTGACTGCTCCCACCTGGGGTTTATCACACAGGGCAACTTTGTCTTTTTGCTGTTATTAAGGGGATCATGAAGTTTGGGACTGAGCAGAGCGTGTGATGCCAGTGGAACACCTTCCTGCTTATTGCTGTCCTCCATCACTCACAAAATAGGGTTCCCAAGCAAAGAAAGTGAAGGCATTCCCTAGAAATGTCTCCATCTGCAAGAGAAGACTGATGGTAGAAGTCTCACAAAAATTATAGTAGAGACAAAAATGAGTGTAAATAATTCAGGTAGGTAGTTGTAATTCTTCAGCAAGCCAGCTGGCTTACCCTGCTCCAGAGAGCCCTGATGGAACTTTTCTTGTCCAACAGCCACATGAGCATGGAGGCAGTGTTTTTATAGTGGCTGGTGTGTGAGGGAAGCCTCACTCTTGAATCATTACAGCTTCAGCAAAGGGAGGGATCTCTAACTTTGGCAGCCTTCTCCACCAGTCTGAGAACTGATTCTTTCTCACAACTCTGTCCCTGCTGATTGATGAGTAATTGATGTCTGCCTACTCTGTCACGAGTCTCCATGAGTTTGGGCATGTTGTGCATCCCTTTGTCAGCCCTGCTCCAGAACAGGCACCTGAATTGGTTTTGTGTCCTTTTACAGAATGCTTTTAACTCTCTTGGGGTCATTCCAGCCTGACATTTGGTAGCATATGGGCAAAACCACTTGCAATTGCTTCTATGTGATTTTTCTGTGTTCTTTAGTGCCTGTTTTTGTCTCTCTGGCCTGCTGTTTGATACGGCTTTCCTGGAATACATGCAAAGAAATTTGGCCATAGTCCTCCTGTGACACAGGCTTCTTCTGTTACTGTACCCTGGAAATAAGACACATTTCTGTTTCTGTTGTCATCTGTTCTGTCCCAAGGGCTCCCACCCTCAGCCAGCATCTCCTTCCCCAGCCTCTTGGCCACATGACTGCTCTGCTTCCTGCATGTCCCACTTTCCACTTGGCCTGGCAGAAGCTTAGACTGATCATGCCAATTGATTAAAATGACGTTCTCAGTCCTATGATCATCACAGCCACAATACACTTCAACTAAAATTATTTTCTTCCTAAACCAATTTCCTATTTTTTTCAAAATCCCAATTTTGTATCATTTAAGAATCTGTTTATCATAATCAGCCCGTCAACTCCCTACTGAAATTTGCCCATCCAGGTACCCCTGGGACCCTCTCCTCAAGAGCATATAAAAGCCTGAATAATTACTGTATAAATGTGCTGATTTGACCCAGTTGTGAATCTGTTTAATCCACATCTCTAGATGCCCTGAGAATTGGGACCCTATTAAATGTTCTTTACTCACAGCTACAGAAAATCCCCTGCATTCCATTAAGCCGTTCCCTCAACACAGCGGGAAATGAACCTGATACGTTATGATTTGTCTTCAGCAAATCCAGTTGGCCTCCCGGCCTCCTTGCTCTGTTTTTCTCTAGGTGCACAGTAACTGATGGCTTTATTAATTGTTCAAACAAGTCATCAAAAAGGCCTTAATCTGCCCTGTCCTTCCCATAGCCCCTTCAAACCAGGTACTTGCTTTCTTTTTGTGAAGCTTTGGAGTCTTTACTTCAGCTTCTGTGGCTGGTCTGATGTTGGATAATACCCCCCTACCCAATGCTTTGTGTTTAACCTCTGAGGTTTGCAGGATTTCATGCAGGGGGCAGAGGGAAGTTGTTGCAGTTCTCTTTGTGGGCTGTACCAAAGGAGCAGGGCTGATGGTGAACTACAGGTTTGGTCCCATCAGGTCTTTCTGGACAGGATCTGTTTGCAAGTAATTCTTTCCAGATTCTACCAGGGTTTCTTACCACTATATGTGAATGCATCAAAGCAAACCCTTCTTGGGTGGGGAATGACACAGAGGAGACATTTTCCTTTTCATCTCCTTTTTTATCTCTCTTTGCTCCTATTAAGTAGCTGAGCAGAAGCTTCCCCAAGCCATTCTGGGGGCTCCTTTATGCTTAGAAATCTTGTTCTCACTCCTTTGACCTGCTTTGCTAATGCACTGCTTCGCTTCTCTTGCTTTGCCTCAGTGCTGCTCTTTCTTGCTAATCCCAAAGAAAAATCTGCTTTCTTCTCCCATTCCCTTTACAAAGAGGTTTTCAAAGGCTGCAATACTGTGGCCACATTGTGGTGGAAGGTGATGTGCAGATTGTTTTATCAGCTGGATTTTTTGGCATGTTGTGCTGCCTTTGAGGGGCTAAAGGAAGGAAGTTAGGAAGTTTTCTAACACTTTTTATTTCCTTTCCTTTGAAGCCTCAGGGATGTCATTTGAGGTCTATGCTGCTTTGATAGAATGAATGGTTTGAATGCGAGCTTTTGGACCCTCACATGGCAGCTGGAGGAATGTGTGGAAAGAGATTTCAGCATCTTTCCAAAACATTCACTGTCTTTGCAGTTAGATAGGTTTCACCAGTCTCAACATAGTCTGATTAGGGATTGATATCTACAGGGGAAATTATATTAATTTGACTTTCAGTTAAGTGTAGTAGTCAGTGTAAACCTTCTTCCCATTGTACAAATAATTTAAGGGCTGCTTGTTGATTGGGAATAGGTTTAAGTGATGGGACTTGCTGTGAAATAGGAGTGTTGGTACAACCTTGCACACTTCCAGCTCTAATGACACAAAACTAGAACTTAATCATGTTTTCCCCCCATGGTTAATGCCCGTGCTTAATTCATTCTTTCATTTACTCATCCTTCTACAGATAATGTCAGCATTTCATGCATTTCCCATTTCTTCAAAGTTTGTGGACTAATAGTAAGAAAACAATTTTCAAGCTCTTCTGGCCTTAACGCTCCAGGAAACTCCATACAGAAGCAAGAGAGGACATGTGCTCTGCTTGTGCTTCCTAGCAGAATGAATGTTAAAGCTCTGACCTTAATTTCTGCAGTTTTGGGGCCTTTGTGTAAGCCAATCTGGAGAGATCTGGTGAATTCCAGGCTGGCAGCCCGGCCTGGACTAGTTGGAGTCCTGGGGTGTCTCCTTATGGAGCAGCTTAGGTAGACTACAGGAAGCTTCTGAAATTTATCCTTGTTACAGACTGACACCTCCCTGTGTAACTGTCTGATCTTCCAACTCCAAAAGGGAGCTGTGGCTCCCTGTGCTGAGCCCTAGTGCTGCAGATAACTTGATTTAACTCTAATTTGAGCTATTCTTACCTTTTAAGCAGGTTGGCTCAGGCTGCCTGATTCCTCACAGCTGAAGAAATGCTGGGCAGAGATTTGTGTAAATGTCTCTCTTGTGTGTTACCATGCCTACTCTTCTCCCCAGCTTGTGTTAAGACAGACCTACATGCATCTAGACTGCTCTTGACCAAAGTTTGTGTCTAAACCTTCTCTTGAAACCTGAATCTGTCTTTAAATGAAACTAGCTCTGCAGTAGCTCCAGGTGAGCTCCTCCACTGCTTCACAGCTCTTAGGGTTTAAAAGTATTTCCTCTTTTCCTGTGTAAATCTTCTTTGTCTTAAATTAGGCTGAGTATTTCTTGCCCCATCCCTGGGGAGCCAGATAAATATTACTCACTGTTCTCTTTCTGACCTCATTTTACATAATGGAGTGTGTTTGCTCTATTCCTCCTTCTCTTTGCAAACTAATCAGGCTAATTAATTTCTTGTGCTCTACCCCATAGCTACAATTTCTGCTAAGCCTTGTGTTCTCATTGTGCCACTCCAGCTTCCCTTTCTGGGCTTGCAGAGACTCCTTCTTGGAAACCTTGGCTTGTATACAAGCTGGGAATCTTCTACTGCTGGTGCCTGGCTCCTGGGAGCTCATTCCTGCTTTTCTTTCTGTTGCTGGGACCCACAGAATGCTGCTAGTCAGAATAAGGATACTGGCTTGCAGTACTTGTAGCATCTGCCCCTTTTCTTCAGGTAGTCACATTCCCCAGGTCAGAGGACTCCCCAGAGCCCTTTACTCACGTGCTTTCCTCCTTTACTCACGTGCTTTCCTTCTTGTAAGAACTGACTGAATCACTGGCATGGGAGTACTTGGTAGGACTGGGACCAAATCCTGTCAGTGGGACTCCAGCCCTGTGCCAACCAGTGTTCTGGAGACCACTTGCAGTGGTGTTCAACACAGGGTACAACCTGTGGTTATCTTGGAAGACATGGTCCCAAGCTATTTGAGGATGGAGTAAGTAAAAAGACACCTAGAGAAGAGAGTTGGTGGGATGTTCCAAGGGAACAAAGATGCTTGGGGACTCTGCCAAGCATCTTGATGAAGGAGAATTTGTGATTTCTGCAGATGACATAAAACTCAAGTACTTTGTCTTTAAGGGTAGACGTCTTGGCTGGCAATGGGGCTCACTGGGGTTCATTTCACAGCTTTCCCTGTTAACCTTCCAAGTCTTGATTTCCTTCCCTTTCTTAAATGTTCTGCCTTTTGGGTAGCTTTCTGCCCTTTCCTTCTCTTTTTCTCACCAGGGCAGCAAGTGGAACCCTCAACAGTATGTGTGTATATATGTATGTGCTCTTCCAGCCCCCAGTGTTGGATTCCTCATTATGCATCTATATAATTCTTCCCCCAGTGTGTTTATAAAACACAAAACACTAACCAGGTCAGCAACAACCTTATTATCACAGGCTCCGAGTCTCTGGGAACTGTAATCCTGTTGTTTGGATGAGCTTGTGTCAGTTTTGCTTTCTGTCACTGCTGCACAGTCGCTGACACAGATGATGTTTGACTTTGTTTTCTCGTTGCCAAGCGCAGCTGAGACTGAGCCCAGTCTGGGGCCTGTGTATTTGGCCAACGAGTCTGCAGGCTCGAGGGGGGAAGGGAAGCTGCTGTCAACAAGGCTGCCCAGTTCTTTGTGCTCTGTGGGTGACCAGAAGTCTGGGTGTCACTGAGGGATAAAGGTATCTCTTGTTCAGAGACAGTCAGTGAGCCAGCTGCACGTGTATGGCACTCGGAGTGCACACGGCTGGCTCTGAACCCAGGGGTTTCTGCCAGCCTGAGTGATAAATTTGTGTTTACAGCATAGTGGCATGGCCTCTGTCCTTTCCTTCAGTCTGTATCTGTGGCTCTGTGGGTTCTGGAGCAGGACAAAGGCCATGGCACTGCATTAAACCAGGAAATGCTGGCTGGCACTCCAGTGGGCACTAATAGAATATGATCTTCAAGGTGCAGCCTGGGAGTGCTCACTTTCCCCATCTCTTTGCCCCAGAACAGGAAACACATTGTAGCTTATGCATCCACATAGAGCATCTTCTCCCATCCCTGTCTCACTGGGAATTTACTCTCCTTGCTGGGATGTCAGGGTAGACATTCCTGTTTTTCCAAGAAGCGACTGAATCTCAACATTTCCTTGCTAGGCTGGAGTCTCAGCGAGAGCTTGCTGCAGCAGTTTCTGTGGAGCTGTAAATGCAAAACAGCTCCATGCTGAGCATGGAGGTCAGCAGTGTCAAAACTCCCAGGCTCAGGAGGGGCCAGGAAGAGTGCTGTGGCTAAAACATCTCGTTTTGTTTCTGTCAGGTTCGGTCCATCAGCATCAACGTGAGGAAGAACCTTGCGTTCAACACGCTGAGCCAGGAGCTGCTGCTGAAGGAATTCTCTACGATCTCCTGAAGCGGGGACGCTGCCGCTGCGCCGGCTGAGCAGGGACGGGCCCCTGTGGGCAGGGACACTCCAGCTCCGCGGCCGGTCACCCCCTGCCTCCTGCCTGCGGAAGGGACTGTGTTTCTTCGAGGGGAACGCCTCGCTGCTGTGTGTTTGATCCCAGAGGAATGTGTTTCAACAGAACTTGGGCTGAGGAGAGGTGATTGGCGCGTTGAGGAGGAAGGAATTTTTTATGGTGCCATGGGAGTGGGCAGCCATTCCTGTGACACAGCAATGGGAGATTCCCTCCGCAGCCTCAGGGAAGATGCACTGGAAACCTTTGTAGCAGAGCTGGGGAGAGCTCACAACTGAAATAATAAAAGCAGCCCAGCTGTGTGAAACTGTTCTGGGTAGAGGTTGCTCACCTGCTCTACGGGGAAAGCTCTCTGATCCCACGTGAGGGCTGTTCTTTTCCGTCAGCCTGGGCCAACGTGTCCTCCTGTGATGTAAGTCAAATCCACTGCCATCCCATTGGGAATGGCTTTGGATTATAAAACAGTTTCCCCAAGGAGCAGGCCTTGCTCACTGCTGTCTCCTGATGTCAAAAGGTGTCACTTCAACCAAGCCACTGGATTACTGGAGAAGGGAAAACTCTTCCTCCAAGGCTGTTGGCTTACAGGGTCCAGCGTGAGCCAGTATACAAGAATATGGGTCATCAAACAGAGCACTTTGTTACTGGAGACCAGCTCTGTTTGGGGTCACTGTTCCTTCCAGTAGCCCCAGCTCATCTGCTGTTTCTAAGGTAGAGGGACATTTTTAGGTATTTGGTTTTCATGGGGCAGAGAACCGGCTGACTCCTTCTTCCCACTCACTCTCATCAGAGACCGCTTTGCGACAATCCTCCTCTTCCTCACAGAAACAACTGCCTTGCACATGTTTGCAGGTGCCTGGTGACCTTCATGAATGAAGAAGTCTCCAGTTTTTCCCTTGTGTGTAGCACACAGTTAAAATGCATCTGGAGAAGTAGTGACTTCACTTTCTTGCCCTCCTGTTTTCACCAAGCGACTTACAGCCATGGTCTGCTGAGGGCTTCCTAAGGAAGAGCTCTGGGATGATGCTGTGGGGCACAGGCAGACCTTTCTGCTCCAGAGACAGTACTTCAGAGGTGCCCAGATCTGGCAGAGCCTGTTCAGAGTGCTGTTCAGGCTCCCAGCTCAGGAATACACAGCATAAACACCTGTTCCACACCTGTTCCCTTGCTCATGCATTTTCAGCTCCCAGCAGTGATGTTTTGATGTTAGGATCTGGCCTGACTTGGTGGACTGAAGTAGAGAAGTTTTTACATCCCAGATCCACAGGGGGGTTTTTCCCCCCTAGAAAACAGGTGGTTTTTTAAAAAAGTGCCTAGTCCTGCTCTTAGCCTTGTAGGTTAGTGTGAGTAATGTGGATGTCATGCTCATTTACTACCATTTTTAGGCAAGGCTTTTTTCATGCTAATGTGTGTTAATTGTGTTAATGTTTCATCTTACCTGCTATGAGCATGGGAAACTGAAAGCTGTGTCCTTGGCCACCCACTGGGCACAACACCCGATGAAGTCCCTGTGTTTTCCTTGGGAGCACTGGCTTCTCTCAGCAGAAGATACTATTCCTCAGCAGGGAATTGTCTGGCTTTTAACAGCTAAGCCAGACGTTTATTTGCCTTCTGCCTTGCAAGTATATGGGAATGTCTGTGTGTCAGAGGGACAGTGCTTAGGAGAGCAAGCAGGCTCCATAAAATCACTGCTTGAGAATAGGACGGGACATGTAGAGGAGCTTCTCCAGTGGAAAATAAGGAACAGGTTTTTGCAGTAAGTGGTGCTTGTCTCGGGGGAATAGAGGGGGTCTCACCTCTGAGGGGGGAGTTCCTTCTCAAGGGGACTTGAGATGCAGCCCCAGCATTGTGACTGTTGGAGCATTGAGTCATCCAGCTGTCCTCATGCCTCCTGTTCTTTGAGTTCATTTAGGCTGAGCCTAGGCACATAAGTGAGAGAGTTTGGGATGAGTCTGCTTCTGACTTGGCAACCTCTGGAATTTTCAGCTTCTCACTCTGGGCTCAGCTATCATAAGTCTTGTCTCCCTGAGGCTGCTCCCTTGCTGGGATGGATGATCATAGAAGCCAGGGCTCTGTGTGAGATCAGCTCCTGAGCCCCGCCCTCATCCAAGTCTGAGCTAGGGAAGACTGTGATACATGTCCTCTTGTCACACTGTCACTGAACCAAGCACTCTAAGTGGATGTACATACGAACCTAGAGCTCAATAAATAGCAGAGCCTCGCCTCTCGGGAGTGTGCAGTGTTTGTCCTTCACGGGAGGGAGAGTGGGGTGGTTGTGGGAGTGGCCCTGTCACCTTTGGTGGCACAGTGGCTGCAGCAGGGCTATCACCTGCCCTTGGGCTCTTCCTGCCTGTGCAGAGGGAGGCTGTGGCACTGCACAGTGATGCTTTGTCCTTGGTCCAGTCTGCAGGTACCATCCAGTGATCAGCATCCCTCTTCCTCTTGCGTGTCCCTGTGGCTGGCACTAAGGAAACCACAAACAAGGCCGGGAGCCAGGGTGAGGGATGCAGGGACCTGCCTGTGCGTGGTGTGATGCTCTCTGCTGCTGGTGTCAGCAAACTCCTGCTCACACATTCTGCTGCACATTTGCCTGCTTTGTTAAACACCCTACTACTATTTGTATTTTGAGGCCAGCTTGAACTGAGCAGAAAGTTATTTAAATCTTAACGTTCAGCTTCAGGATGCGTGTGATGGCCTCAAACTTTCCTGCATCTGATCTGAGCAGGTGAGTGTATTTTGTTATATCTAATTCATAACACTGTCTCTTATTGAAAGAGCTGTTTCTGAGGCTTGGGGAGTGTGGGGAGAAATCAGATTGCTGCCTTTAAATTATGCAGCAGCTGCAGAGAGACAAATATTTTACAAAATAATGACCAAATTCTAGAAGAGAATTGACTTTGAGCTAAACTTTGGAGGGAGTTACTAAAAATTGCTTTGTAAGTGCCACTATGATTTTTGATCTCTTCTTCCTTAACTCTTATAGGTCCTACTTTTCATGCAGACCTAAGAGAGAGGCAGCTCCTCAGGAGCTGAGTCTTCCCTGCACAGTCTGACAGCTCCACATGGTGTTCTGTCTGTTCTTTGGGGCTGCAGGTAGTAGCAAACCCCTGATCGTGTACAGCAGCGACAGGATAGAGTGTACCTTTGCCCACTTGCTGTGTTTGGTTTGCAAACCTCTTTGTCCTCTTCCTTGTCATTGCTATTGCCTGCTCTGGTCCTGCATCCATGGCACAGAGGCCATTCCTCTGCAGGATCGAGCTGCCTTCCATGTGAGCATGTCCTGGTGTCTGTTGTGGGGTGCTTTTCTCTTCCTGTTTGAAGAATTGGACACTCCCTGCTCTGGGGTCCTGCAGACTGTTGCATGGTGTATATCAGAAGGAGAAGTCCCAGGAAGAGATGTCTCCTAGACAGCACTTGCACAAGGGATCAACTCCAGTGTGCTCCACCTGTTTCCCCACACTTCCTTCTCAGGGTGGAGCTGCTCTCTTTCCTAGCTCCCATTCCAGCACAGGCAGGCAGAGGGAGTGGCTGTTCCCCCTGCCAAGTCACAACTGCCACTGTGTGTGTTGGGATGGTGTGTGGCCAGCAGCCACTGGTGAGATTTACAGCTGGCTCTTGGCACTCAAGAGCTGCTCTTGGTGTCAGCTCTGATGCCTTATGGATATTTATTCTCATCTCCTGTGGGGCTCTGTTTTCCTGTTTGGTACTTGTTGGGATGAGCAGGGTCATGCTGGACAGAAGTATGATGGGGTTTTTTGGCAGATGAGCCACTGCAGTAACCTGAAAGGAAAAGGTAAAGCCCAGCTTTGGGAAGTGTAGAAATCCAAAGGATTTCTGCCAGGGTAAGATGTGCTTCTCCCCTGGTGGCAACTTATTAATGCCTTTGCCATGCTTTCAGGGGGAGGGCAGACAGAAGAATAACTGATCAATGGAAGTCTGGACCAAGAGTCTAGAGAAGGGCTGTTGCAAGGTTGGTGGGACCTGGAGGAGGACCCTGGGGTTGCTGAGAGTCCTTTGTGCTGGTCAGAGCCCTGGTTCTCCCCACTACAACACAGTGTGGTTGTGCCCAGGGGGACACTGATCAAGCAGAGGGGTGATCCCAAACACATGTGACAGGCAGCACCCTCGGGGGAGCGTTGCTGAATGCTGTTGTCTTTCTGAAGCTTCTCTGGGCCACCCTGGCAGGCGCTCGGGGATGCAGACCTCAGATCTGACCTGGCGTGGCTCTTGTCCCTCAGGGTTGTGACTGACTGCAAAGAGATGCTCAGGATGGGGCTTCCCCAGCCTCTGCCCTACAGCTCAGGACCAGCAGCTTGTGCCCAGAGGAGCCCCTGCTCCTCTGGACAGAATGGAGCTCCCCTGGAGCCCCCAACATCTCAGCATATCCCAGAGGGCCAGAAAAAGCACGGGGTCCTGTGCTGCCCTCTGCCAGCTTGGCAGCTGCCAGAACACAGGCTGGGCCATGCTCTGCAGCCTCTGCTCTCTGTGCTGTCCCTCCAGGGCTAATTGAATCATGTGGCTGGAAATTGAATCCAATTGAATAGATTAAATGAGCCGGGCTTGCACAGCTCAGAGCCTTGCCAAGCTGCTGCCAGAGGCTGGGAGCTCCCAGGAGTCCCGTGGGGGCAGGAAGGGGCTGGGGAGGCTGCTGGGAGAAGGACACCCACTGTGCTGGGCTGCTTCTCCAGCTCTGCTTTGACAGATGAGCCCTCAGCCATTTCTCAGTGATGTGCAGCCTGGCTGTGTCCCAGGGCCCACAGGTCACTCTGCTACAGGCATACAGAGGTTGGGTTGGCTCGTTTCCCCTCTGAAGCAATTAATGACTAATTAGCTGGAGCGCTCCTGCTCCAGGGTTCAGCCAGGGCTCTCCCAACAGTGTACAGGGGCCAGGATGCTGTAATGACTTGTGGCTGCTCAGGAGTTCCAATCCCATTGTTCCTCCAGCCTACAAGTGCAGCAAGTGGTGCTCCAGCAGCACCCACCTACGGCACGCCAGCCCCATGCCCTGCTTTCAGCACCTCTGCTGCAACCATTGCCCGGCCAGTGGGATGGGACAGGATGGAATGGGATGGGCAGCTGAGAGCAGAGTGCTGAGACCACAGCCATAGCAGAGACATCCCCTCCCATGGAGGTGAGCTCAGGCACAGGACCCTGCCCTGCCAGAGGACACGTGTAGGCAGCGTGGACTCGCTCCTGACAGAGATGCACATCTGTTCTCCTAGCAGACCTGAGCTGCTCAAAGAGTCCCAGGTGTGGCATCCAGCGTGGCATAAATGAAGGTTGGAAACAGTATCTAGTTCCTCTTTAAATAAAAGCTGAGCCCACAGGCACTGAGCACACAAGCATGAGATGCTTTGTAATGCTGGGAGGGCTTGTGAGACTCAGGGTATGTCCTAAACTCAGGAATGCTCCAGTCTCCACTCCCCAGAGCAAATCTTTTCTTCACACAGATTTTGTTTCTGTTAGGCAGAAGTGGCAAAGAAACATTCTGGGTGGACACAGAGCCCCCCATCAGCCCACCCAGCAGTGAGGCCATGCTGGGGAATCCCCCCTTGCTGGAGGCATGAGCAGAGGCAGGTGACTGGCTTTCGAGGATACAGAGTGTGATGCACAGTCCTTTCTCCCTCCCAGCTTTCTCACACCTGCTGGTTTGCATTTGACAGAGGAGGTTCCCTTCCTCCTGCAGCATTCCTGCTTGCAAGGCTCTCCCAGCAGCTTGCAGCATCATCTGTTCCTCCTCCAGCTTTGCAAGATTTTTTAGCAACTGAAATTCCCCCTGGGTCTGAATCTCACAGTGGCTCCCACCTGCCCATGTGTCTCTGCAGGGTGAGTTACTGGAGATGGGAGCAGCCCTCCCCTGTGTGTGTCCTGGCTGATGTCCTCCTGGGACATCACCTCCCAAGGACCTGCTGGTCTGCTGTAGCTGTTCCAAGATCCCAGAGACCCATCTCTCTGCAGAGACCAAGAAGCTCATCTTGGTCCTGTGTCACCTAGATCCATTTCCTCTGCAAATGTAGTAAATATTGTGGTTTATTCCTGAGTGAGGCCATTTGCCCTGCTGGACCCCTCCCCAGACACTTGCATGGCCATGAACATCCCTGCTCCAGACTGTCTGGGGGCCTGTTTGGGTCCTGGGAGGGGAGTATGCCCCTGGTGCAGAGCTGCTCATCTCCATCTGCTGGCATCTTTGCAAGGGGTGAAGCTGGTTATGGAGCTCCTGTGTCTGCCCTCTGCCTCTGAACCAGTCCCTGGGTGCTGCACCCCTTGTCTCAGCCCAGGAGCTGCCTGGGAGCCCTCTTTTCTGTGGAAGCAGAGCTGTCCCTTGTCACCAAATGTAAATCTGAGCCCAGAGACACCAGGTGACCACAGCCAAAATAGGATTAATGGCATCTGCTGGGAGCTCATCCTGAGGACTGCTATTGATGACCATGGCTTTAAAATACTGTTAACAGTGGATAAAGCACCGTGATTTTGAGCACTCGACAATTACATCTCTGTTTGAAATTTCCTAAAGATAGGATCAGACTCCTGAGTCCTGCTCTCTCCTTTTTCGATAGAACTAATAAGAATGGAGATACACAATTAGAGAGCATGCAGGCTGGTAGGGCAGATCAATGCCTTGTAGTTACTTAATGAAGTGTTAAATTATGTCTTCTCCTCTCCCTGTCCCCTAATCACACCCACCCCAGGCTGCTTGCAGAGAGCAGAGGGCCTTGGGAGAGCTCCCTGCATTCCTCTACCCCTGAGGTGCAGACCCCAGCACTCCTGACTCCTCTCCATGGTTGTCTTCTGTGGTTTGGGACTGTCTTGGGTTTTGTGTTGAGCCCGGGGTTTTCAGCAGGGGAATGCATGGACTTGTGGCCCCAGAGCTGGGGTGTCCCAGCAGGGAGCAGGAGGCATAGATGAGCTGGAGGGATCAGCCCAGTATTGCAGGGTGAGTAACCTGGAGGAGGAGCAGGGATGGTTGTGGGTGGGCTCAGCTCGGTCCAGCCTGGGTGTGGATGAGGCTGGTGGCAGCCCAGCACAGTTCTGCCTCCAGCCAGGCTCTTCATCTGGTGAATTTCCAAACTTGTTCCCTTCCCCAGTTATGACAAGGCTGCAGTGGCCACACAATGAGCTGAGGACAAACAAGGCTCCTGGACAGCATGACCCTGCTCATTCTTTCCAGCCCTTCTCACCCTGGCTAAGAGTCATTCCTGGCTGCAGCTTCACTGCCTGGGGAGCAGCAGTAATCCTGTGCAGATGTCCCTTATCAAAGCATTGCTGTGTCTGACAGGGTGACAGGCAACTTAGGGAATGTGCCCTGTGCCCAGTGATTTCCATCCTGATGAGGGTGTCTGAGTGGTCCCAGGGACAGCCTCCCTCTGAGAGGTACTGCAGCCTGGGGTGCACCTCATGGGGCAGCACCATTTGGGCCCCCAGCCTGCCTCCCTCCTTGCATTTCCTACTCATCCCACCCTTTTGCTGGCCATGCCAAGCCCTGGAGCTGGCTGACATGGCCCTGTTTCTCTCATGGCTCTCTGCTGCTGTCACAGAGATGAATTTGGGGACCTGGGTGCATCCACAAGACCCCTGCCCCCCCAAGCAGGCTTGATCCATCCACCTGCCTGCTCTCCACACTTCCCAGGCCCTGGGGTTTGGAGTATGGGCTTCATGGTTAGCTGTGCCTGTGGAGCCTGTGCCATGTGTTGGCCATCTAGAGCATGGCCCTTCTTCCCAGTTACCCCTTATAACTGGGATCTGGATTCTCAGGAGCTGACAAAGCTCTTTCTATCCTCTGGCAATAGTTCATCCAGTGGCGTCTTCTGCAGTGCAGACCACCAGCCCTGCCTGTGGCTGGCTCCTGCCCATCCTGAACCTGCTGATTGCTTTTGTGGTGGATGTGGCCAGCAGCAGCCAGGCTGCACAAGGCACACTTTGATTAAAGCCTCAGACACTGCTTAGGTGATTTTCCTCAGCCTGGCCCGGTCTTTTTGCATCTGCTGCACGTCCCAGTGAGATTGAGACGTGTTGCAAGGGATGCTCAGCATTCCGGGGTGACTTTGCTGCCGTGCCTGTCCCTGGCCAGACACGTTCACCAAGGCATCTCTGCATCCAGTGCACCCACAGCTGGGCACCTCTCTGGGTCTGGACAAGAGGGCAGAGACCAGACCCATTCCTGCTTCTCCTATGCTGGCATCCTGCAGACCCCCAGCTCCCAGTGCCCAGAGGAACATTCAGGGGAGGACGTTGTATTTTTCCCAAGCAGAAAAAGGCTCAGAGGCTGTGAATCCTGGCAGAATGCCCAGCCCTCGTGTCTGCTAAGGAAAGGAGCTTTAACCAGTGATCAAGTGAGTTGTGTTCCCCTTTTTCTACACTGTGGGGAGGGTGGGATATGTCAGCCTGGGGCTGTCCCATCCTACCCTGTTGTACCCACCAAACCGGCCAACTTCCCCCCTCTCCCCAGCCTGGCAAAGCATCTCTCACTTGCCTGCTGGAATAGGAGCACTTAGCTAGGATAAAAATAGCCATGTTTGCCTCCCAATGGACCAGGGATGGCAGAAGGTGAAAACTTCCCCGTGCAGCTCTGCTGGCTTGCCACATCCATAGCAGGATGTACCCCAAGGAATGTGAAGCTGGTGGGTGAGCTTGGGTATAGATCATGCAGCCCTCCCAACCTACTTCCCTGGGACACTGCTAGTCCCCAAGCGTGGCCAAAAAATGTGGCTGAGCATTTGGTGGAGAGGTTGGAGGAGGGAGGTTGAGGAGGTCAGGGAGCAGCAGGATGGACAAGCCCAGAAGTGCAGGGGATCTGTGGGCTGGCCAGGCTCCAGCTTTGCTTGTCAGGCTGAGCAGAGGGGGCACTGCCAGAGCTGTCCCGGGAGTTTCTCTCCAGCCGTCAGTGCACGCAGGCTCCGTGCATTGGCCGGGCCACAGGGAGGGCTGGAGGAATGTGTTTAGTTCTCCGAGCATTTCTCCACTGCGTTTTCCTTGCTAAATGGCTCTTATTTTTAGATCCAGGCAGTTGCTAAGCATCACTGCCTCGCTAAGGCGGCTTCTTTCATGGCTTGACACCAAAGCACGCTGACAACACGCTGCCTCGTGAGCATGGCCCTCCCTCCTCGCTGATCTGGATTCCCTTCTGCCCTGCGGCTCCTGTGTGCCAGGCTGGCACAGGGACCAGGAGGGATGCTTTGCCTCCTCCCGCAGCCCCTGCTCTCCTCTGTCTCTCTGCACGGATGAGAGAAGGAAGGGAGGAGCGCTGGGAAGCAATGTGAGCTGGAAAGCCCCTGATACGTGCCCAGGACCCCTGTCATGGTGCAAACAGCCAGTGCTCAGGCAGTAGCATGACAAAAGCCCCTGGCTTTGTCCATGGAGGGGGCTCTCCAGCACAGTCTGCATCCCCCGGGGATGGCATCATGCACAGATGGCAACAAACAACCAGGGGCAGCAGCGGGACATCAAGTTCCCAGTGCCAGATGTACCGGTGGGTTGTGAGCTTCTGTCTTGGCAGCACCGTGCCTCTAGAAGCCTCCCCAAGTAGGGTGCTGCTTCACCCTTTCCTTGAGGATGCAGGAGATGGGGGTAAAATCCTGCTAAAAGCTCCAACCCTGCATGGAAAGCCATGCTCGGGGTGAGGACGGCAGTGGGACCCGCTTCTGTGCTTGGTTGCAGGCAGGGGGACTTGGACACCCTCTCCACGCCTCTCCTGCATCTCTTGACCCCTGCCCATCCCCTCCGTCTCGGACCGATTTCTCATCCAGCTTCTCCCGCGAGGCGGAGATGCAACAGCCCCGCGGGACTGGGCAGGGCTGGGGTTCCCCTTTGTGGGGGTCCCACGGCGCAGCCCGGCGTGGGCAGGGGGACCCTCGCTCCCCCGCAGTGGGCTGTGGGGGTCTGCGCTCCTCCTGCCCCACGCCTTCTCCATCTCTGTCCCTTCGCCGTCCCTGCGCGGGGCCTGATGCGCGCGGCTCTCCCGAGCCGCCCGAGACCGCACCTCGGTGCAGTCCGGAGCAGCTCTCTCGCTGTCTCTTCCCGGACGCGCCCCCGCTCTCCGCCCCCCGCCCGTGCCTCAGTTTCCCCGCGGCGGCGGGGCCGGGCTGGCGGTTCCCGGGAAGAGGCGGGGAAGGACGGGAGGGAGGGGGCGGCCGTGCCCAGCNGACTCCCGCGACCTGGACGGCTCCTACGACCAGCTGACGGGTGAGTGCCGCCGCCGGGGAAGGTGCAGCAGCCACTCGGACCACGGCGCGGGGCGGTCCCGGGCACCCGCTTCCAGCCCCGCTGAGCCCCGCTCCCTGCACGCTCCGCTTCGCCGCACGCCTTGCTCGGGGAGAGGGGGGACGGCCGCGACTCTGGCGCTGGAGCAGGGGGACAGTCCCGATCCCTGGGGGGAGGATGCTCCGGGGGCGATAGGGCTGGTCCCAGCGTGCAGAGGTTGTCCCGAGGCAAGGCAAAGGCCCCGGACGCGGGGTGGGATGCTTGGATCGCTTTTGGCCGCCCCCAAGTTCACACTCCTCACTGTTACTCCCAAGTCCCTCGGGACACCAGGGGCTGGCGCTGGGCTCTCTCTGCCATGCCTTGGGCCCTCGCTGCACCCCGGGGTGGCACAGCAGCATCCCGGCAGCGGATTCCCCAGGAAAGACAGGCTGACTCCGCTCAGAAAACCCCAGCAGCACCACGGTGCCTGGTGTCTTCACCCGTCACCCGGTATCCCCTAGAGCATCCCTTGAGACGTCCTGTCCCTGGATGGGGTAGCTGTGGGAAGGAGAGGATTAAGACGATCAATTTGTGACCCTATTGTATTCCCCTCCATCCTCTGCCCCATCAGGGAGTTGCCAAGCACACCACATCCCACAACATCTGTCTGTCCGTCACACCTCATCCTCCAGTATCTGACAGGGAAGCAGCTGGGGCTGGAGTCGGCAACAGCCCTCCTTCTCCACGTGCTCTCCACAGATCAGATCAGGCCAAATCCTGTCCCCTTTCACGGCCTCTGTCGCAGCAGGTGTGAAATGGGGCAGCAGTCCCCACCTGCCTCCTGGGAGCCACGATGGAGCAGAACCTTCCCTTAGCCAGTGGGGTTCGGTGTCCTTGTGCCGCAGACACTGTTGTGTGTGCGCAGGCGGCTTCCCTGAGTCCCAGTGATGCTTTTTCTGCCAAAGTCTGGGGTGAATTTCAGGATTTAGTCTAGAATTTCAAATTGGTGGTGATAACAGAGCAGGACCCCTGGTCTGCTTTCCTGAGCAGCCGCACACATGGGAAACGCTGCTTACTGTCTGCTCAAACGTGCTGCAGGGAAGATATTTTTGAGCTGTGTAGGAACTTGGAACCCACACACAACTTTTGGTTTCTCCGGTAACTTTAAAATGTCCATATGGATTTAAATCAAATCAAAGTTAAAAATAAATTCCAGTCTCTCCAAGACTGAGACCTTTTATGCCTGGGCTTACCTCTGAGCCAGCTGTGCAGCAGGAACCTGGATGGAGCAGAGCTGTGCCACCATGCAAGTCCCTGCCTGCAGGGATGGGGCTTTGGGGAAGTCTTTGGGGAATAAGGCTGGAAATATCTGCCCCATTTCCCAGAGTGGGAAACAGGCCCTGTAGGGCATGTCACTCATTTCCCATTGCTGTCAAGTCAGTCACTGTTAGTGCAGACCCTGCAGTAGCACCCCAGGGGACAGGGAGCTGGTCCCAGTGATTTCCCCTGTGCTGGCAGAATGCACTGAAGCTGACCCCCCTGTGGAGGGAAAGTTACCTTTCTCCCAGAAAGTGTGGAAGTGATGCAGGCAGGAGAGGGGATGAAACCTTAACTCTAGGGAGGGTTTACTAGCTTGAGCCCGTGCCTTCTAACCTGGTCTTGGCTCTCCTGAAATCTGGAGATGTTGTGAGGAACTGGGACCTCCATAGGGCTGCAGCAAAGCCCTGTGGTGAAGCTGGCAGTGGGCCTGTGTGGGCTTAGTCTCTATCTGCAGATGAGAGGGCTGCTGCTGGCACCTGCTGTTTGGTAGCTCAGCTCTGCTTGGGGTCAAGCACGAGCAGTTTGGGATGTTCCTGCAGCTTTGGAGACCCCCATCCATCAGGGTGTGTCAGAGTTTAGAGAACATCTGCCATGCAAGAGCTGTTAACTGAGAGATGATTTGGTGTCAGGCGAGGCAGCTCCAGCGGTTGCTGGTGTGTACAGGGACAGCAGTCAGTCCTGCTGCCTCCTCATCACTGCCCGAAAACAGGGCTGAGAGCAATGTGATTCCCACCTATGCATGCCCAGAGAAGGGTTAGCAACACTCACTTCCAGAAGGAGAGGGGCTAATAAACAGGAAGGAGGACCCCCAGCCATGCTCAGGGTAGAAACTCTCCACAATGTCCACTCATTCTTAAACTTAAAAAGCTGTTGAAAATGAGGGTGCAGTGACAGCCCCCACTTCCTGCAGCATCTCCAGCGGTGCCCAGCTGCCCTGGCTATGTGGGCACGTGGATGTGTGTGTGAGAGGCCCGAGTGAATGAGCACTGCCTGCGTGTGAGCAGTGGGGAGAGCAGCAGCGCTGCCAGGGGAGCGTGGGCTGGCTGTGCTGGGGCGAGCCGGGAGGGACCCTGCCCGTGCTGGCCCTGGTGTGGCGGTGTGGGGCAAAGGCAGGAAGCAGCCGTGCCTGCCTGGCTGCTGAGCCTGTGGCTGGGCACCCACCTGGGTGTTAAGGAGAGAAATGTTTAGGTTACAGCACCAGGAAATTAAACTGGTCCATTTCTGGGATATTTAGATGACGCTAGCGAGAAATAAAAGCCATCCATAAATTACATTATTCCTCCAGCCTCTAATGGCATGAGTGATTAGTGTGCAAGCAGAGCCCAGAGCCAGTGTCTCAGAACTGCTCTGGCCATGGCTCTCCATGCAGAAGAAATGGGAATCCAGTGCCACTTTGTCCCAAGAAGCACAGGTACCGCATCCCTGACCCTGAATGCTGGCAGTGTGAGAGGTGAGTGAGCTTTGAGGAGGGTTTCCCTCCTGCCTGATGCTCCACAGGGGTGTGTGAGCATCAGGGCTGCCCCAGCTCCAGATGGGGAGCAAGGATGGGTGGCCTGGGACGAGTCTTACCCCATTAGACCAGCCCCTCCCAGCCTTACTGTATCCTGTGAGCGGGACAGAATGTGCCAGCATGGGGTCAATATCTAGGCTGTTTGGGGTGGGGCAAAGCCTCTAATTGCCTGTTGGAAAAATGAGGGATTCATCTCCAGGGCTGTTGGGTCCCCAGAAAAGGGTTAGGAGGCTCACTTTTCACCCTTGCTTTTTCACCCCTGCTTTTTTCCTTCGGTTGTCATAATCTGGGGACTTGAGCAACCGCTTTGCTCCACCCCAAAGGCAGCAGCAGCAGCGTTTGCAGGGTTGAGCAATTGCTGTAGAGATCATCTGCAGAGCTTTGGGATCCTCCTGCCTCCAGAGGCACAGCTGATGGATGGGGACTCCCCAACTCCTAGCACTTTTAGCAGCCCACCCTGTGAGATGAAAGCCTTAGGCAGCAGTGTAGCAGCAGCACAGCATCTGGCAGAGCTCTCCTCCCTTCCTCGAGGGAGGGTGTTTCAGAGGTATTTCTCCCCATGGCAATAAGAAAGGAGAGGTGGGGCCAAGCTGTGCCCCACAGACACATCAGAGGGAGAATGGGCCAGTCGGGTGGGTGGGAGGGCAATGGGAGCAGGGTTCCAGTCCCTGCCATGGGATGAAGCTGTGGAGCTGTGTCCTGCAGTGTCGCAGGAGGGCCCCAGGCAATGGGCAGATCTAGGGCTGTGCCAGGGGCTTGTTCTGCTGCCGACAAACCCGGCAGCCTCATCGTGTCCACTCACAGCCCGTGATCAGCCAGGTGGGGGGAACATCTCCACCAGCTTGCCATAGCGTAGGACTTCCATCTGCACGGGGGATAATTTATTTCCCAGAGTGTGGAGGAGGTGTCAGTGCTAGCCTGTCCCAAATAATAGTGTGTGTAGGGGGAAGTGCTGGGATCTGCAGCTGGAGGATGGAGTGACAGGGTCGTTGGGTGGGAGCAAGGGCATGACCAGGCAGGGGCTGGCCAGGAGCCCGGCTGCAGTTGTGTGTGGCAGGTTGTGTGCTGTGCCGTGTGCTGGATGGATCCCAAGGAGGGGGACTGGAGTGGAGACTGTGCCCAAGACCAGCTTGCTCATAAAGGTCCTTCTCTTGCCCAGTTGCTTCCTCAAGAACAGCCCTGGGTGCACAGCCCTGCCCTCATGGGTCTGGCAGGGCCAGCTGCCTGTGTCCCTCTGGTCACTCTCAGGCATGGGTTGTCCCCTCCTCCTAGTAGCAGCCCCCAGGAGGGGTGGCACCCACCAGTGTTCTTCCCCTGGGTGTCTGATCTGTGGGAACTGTGTGTTGCCCATCCCCCTGCTCCCCCGCTAACCTGCCTCCCCTCCTGCTGCTGCCCCATGCAACCTCCCTCCGCTTGCCACTTCTGCTCCTGCAGCCTGGCAGTGAGGCTGGGCTGGAAGCCACACTGACCCTCGAGCCAGGTCCCCAAGCTCCCAGGAGGTCCTCTGTCAGGGTGGGGTACTGTAGGGAAGGGTCCCCCCCTCGTGTGCCAGGGTTTGGAGCTCCCATGGACCATCTCTGTGCCAAAGCGCCTTGCCCATGGTGGCTGCTGCACCTTCCTGGGGTGATGGGACTGTTGCCTGACTCTGCCTCATCTCTGTCTGCTGTCTCCCTCCTTTTGGCATCTGTACCCTCTTCCTCTTTGCTGTCCTGGCTTGTCTGCAGTCCTCTGATGCTGATGACTTCTCTCTCATGGGGTGTTGTGGCATCGCTGAGGTCCCAAGAGTCCCTGATGGAGGGGATGTTGCTCCTAGCCAGCCACGGGGCAAGGAGCATGTGAGTGATGCTGCTGGGTACCACTGCTCACGGGCAGGTGGGATTTCGCAGGTGGAAAGGCTGGAGCTGAGGTTTTGGCAGCTGCTGCTGCATCCCTGCAAGCATCCCGTGGAGTCCACGGGGAATTGGTGGCACAGGATTAATTGACAGGAAGTTCGCGGATTTGGTTGGGGCGGTTAAACGGCTGATCTCTACAGATGCTGATGCATAATTCATGGACTGTCGCAACTTCGGCCAAGGGATACAGCTCCTGCTGCACAGGGCTGGCCATGCACGGGCTCTGTCACCATCTCTGTGTCTGGGCATAGAGTTTTTCCTCACTGTTGGCCATGTTACAACTGGAGAAGCTGTCTCAACTCGGTGGTGCTGTTCTCATACTGTGTGTTGTGCTGGAACAAGTTGCCCTCAGAGCTTTGGGAGCCAGGACATGAGGAGGTTTGGTCCCTGGAGCAAACTCTGGTTTCTTCCAGCTGTATTTGGTCCATATGTCCCAGCTGCAGCTGAGCCTCATACATTAACAGCCCAGACATCAGTGGGTTGTGCCAGCCCTGAAAGACAGGAGAGACCCCATTCATGGAGCTGCCCTTGCCTCACTTGCTGGCTTTCCTCATTAGGGATGTTTTCATTAGGGGAAGTGGTTTGGTTTTGTTTAAGCCAAATTGCTGTGCTTGGGAGATGATAAATCCATCTGCTGGCAAATCGCTCTCCTGCCGCCAGGATGGATCCCAGCCCTGCTCTCTAATCGTGCCGCAGATAAATGAGCCTTTAGTGAAACCAATCTCCCTGTCATCCCTCGCCGGGGGGGCTGAGCTGGGTGGTCTGATGCCATGGTGAAGGGCTCTGGCTTCAGGTGGGGAATCACAACCCCTCACTAACACTATAGAATTCTGAGGGGGGTCATTGCTGAGCAAGCGAACTGCTGGGGTTGTTGCAAGCAGCTTCCCTGGGAGCGAAGTGACAAAGGAGCCCCTTTCCATGGGGCAGGATCTGTGGATGGGTGCAGGGGTCGTGTTCAACCCATTATCCATGCCAGAGTGCTCTGCTGGCAGCTGGGGCTGGGTGCATGCCATGCCATGGGGGTGAGTGGCAGGGCAACGGGGGATGAGTGGCCCACGATATCCCCTGAGGGCTTTGCAAGTGTTCTGTGGCAGCCAGGCTGTGCTGGGTGGGAGGCTCTTACTGGGTGCTTCTGTCCTGGAGCTGCTGTGGCTCTGGCTGCTTCTGGCTTTTAAGTAAATTTGTCTTCCTCTGCAAATGAAAATGGGTGGTGCAGCCCCTGGGGAGCAGTGAGAGTAATTAGCTTGTTTGGAGACGGAGCCTGGCAGGAGGGGAGCTGGGGACAGGATATTGCTGCCTTCAACAAGAGTTGACAGGGATGGGGGATGTGGAGGGCTGCCACCTTCACTGCCTCTGAACCTGGGCTTCCTTGGATGTTTCTTCTCTGGTTCAGACAGGGCAAGTCACCTATGGACACTCCTGGGCAGGGAAGGCACTCACTGCCGTTGACAGGCACGTCCGTGTCCGTGCCTTGTGTGCCTCTCCAGCCCCAAAAGTTCAGCTCCATCAGGCTCCAGATGACTCCAGCCCCATTTTTGGCAAAAAAGCACTTTGCTTTTGAACCTGTTGGGTTGGAGATCTCTTCTGTTTAGGGAGCTGACACCCCTCCCAACCCCAGGCTGGTGTTGGCATTGCTGCTGGGGACTCTGGGCAAGAAGGTCAATGTTCCCATTCATGCTGCTCGTGCTCACTGCTCCTGCTCACTCCACCTGGGACATGGGGGGCCTTGAGACCCTGAGGTCTGCAGGACACACAGTCAGGAGCCCCACTCTGAGCATGTGTGATCATCCGATTCCTGTGCCAGCTTCGTGTGCAGTGAGGATTTTAGGGGTTGTGCCCTGTGCCGGTGGGGGCACTGCACACCCCTACGTGCAGACAAACCTAATCCACGCTCCACTTCGAGAGCCCTGGGGTGTACCTGGAACAGGCAGATGGCTTTGTCCTGGATGGGAGGGAGCTGTGGGTCTGACTGCTCACAGACAGCTCCATCAGGGACCGTGCTGCAGCAGCAGCAGCAGTGCCTGAGGGTAGGCAGGGAATACTCAAAGCCCAAGGGACGGTGCCAGGCTGGCAGTGGAGATGGATGCTTCACCTGCGGTCCCTCTCCAGGGAGCAGGTCGGGGACAATGATGGAGTGACCAACTCAGCAGGTGGGTTGGTGGCACAAATCTGCTGCCACAGCTCTGCCCTGCAGAGAACTGGGTGGGGTTGGATGCACGCCCTGGTCTGTCCTGCTGTCCCCGTGAGACACATCCCATGGCAGTGACATTCCTGCTGGGAAGGGGCTTGACAGTCTGAAGCAGAGGCAGGTTTCTTGGCAAGATGTTACCATGAGAGACTGGCCTGACCCTGTCACTGTGCCTCTGTGGGGCAGAAAGTGAGACCCTGCTCCTGGCTTTAGGCACTGACCCCAGCAGCAGAGCAAGGATGGACCAACTCCCTTACCTGTCCTCTTCCCACTACCAACCACACATTTGGACACCAAAAAAAGTTCTTTTTAGGGATGGAGTATCATTGGTAATAGTCTGACCAGGATGAGAGTCACAGGGAAGAGGGGTTTCCTTGACCCAGATGGGGAAGGTGTAGCCCTGTGGGATGCAGGGAAGTACCAGAAAACTCTTGCACCCACCAGGAGCCAGGGCAGGAGCCAGGGAAGAGCCACCCACTGCTTTCCCAGGTTACTGCAGCCTGTGCAGCTGTGGTGGGCTGAACTGGGAAGCAGCCTGCCTGCTAACGAGATCAGACAGGCGAGCCATTGCTCCTGGCCCCTTTGGTTAATCGCTTCTTCCTAGATTGAATTTTTTAAAATTGCATTGCTTACAGAAAGCCCCTGAATGGGTTTAAAGGCAATAATCCACCCGGCCCTCTGTCACTGCAAGGGCCCTCCTGGGGCTACTTGGCAATGGGTTGTTGAAGTCCCCGGTGTGTCTCCACGTGTCTCTGGTGTCCCCAGGAGGTGGCTGGCAGCATTGGCCCTTGACAGCTCCTGATTTATTCCAGGAGGGAATACCCATTAATTTTTAATGGTGTGATTTAGTGAAGCCTCCAGAGGTGAGGGAGAAGGGACTGGGTCAGATGCCAGGCTCTGTACTGCAGCCCATGTGATAGGTCCCCCCTGCCTCCCCGCTGCCCCAAAGGCCATGGTGGGCAGCTGCCCATCCTGCTGGACTCCTAGGGGCATGCTGGATTTGAGTGGTTCAGTGATGGGGTACAGCACCCCCAGCCCTGGTTGCACTTGCTTGAGGTCTCGTCTGACCCTGGAGCAGGGAGGGACAGCTGCTGGTGCCAGGTTCTGGGGTTGCAGCACAGGTGGAGAAGGGGTGTGGGGCCTGGGCAGCGCAGTAACAGATGTTATAATATGCTGTGGTTATGACTGATCCCAGCATCTCTTGGAGACATCTCAGCCCTCTCCTGAGTGGTGGGATCTGCCCCTAAGTACCTCTTTCTTTCCCCCTCACTCTGCTTCTAGAAGTTGATCTTCTGAGCCCATCCCCATCCCTCTGCTACTCATACTGACCCAAACAAATTTCCTCTGGAGCCTGCCCTCCCTGCTTGCTTCCCCTCCATCGTGCAAAGTGAGTCACTCCCAGGCACCAGGAATCATTCATGTCATTTCCCCCTTTGCCGCAAAGTCATTAATGCGAGTGGAATAATTTGTTGCGTAACGGAGAGGATCAGCGGGAGCGCTGCTCTGGCAAGCAATTCCTGGCGCTGGCCACCACTGCCCTGGGAGAGGGCAGCTTGGTGGCATCCTGCTGGTCCCACAGCTGCACCTTGCTGGCAGCAATGGGGTCGGATCCCTGAGGCATTTTTCCAAAAGCCATGGAGTCCTGCCTGAATCCCAGCCTGGGGGATGGACCTGTTTGTCACGGCCTTGGTGGCTGCTCACCTTCACACAGATCCTCCGAAAGGGCCGTGTTCTAACTCCCCACAGTGACACACACAGGCAATGTCCCCTGCATTGATCAGGGTGTGTATTGTGGCACCCTTCGTTCTGGCCACATCCCTGCCTCCTACCTGCTCCAGCTCCTCTGCGCTCCCCAAGCTGTGGGGTCACAAGTGCTTCCCACCAGCAGCCTGGCTCCTTGCTCCAGAGCTGGGGACCCCAAAGTGTCCCAGCAAGGGTGCAGGCAGCTCTGGAACTGCTCCCAGTGAGTTCCCAGCTGGCTGGTTTTAGTGTAAAGCCAAGCATAGCTGCCATTCTCTCCTGCCTCCCAAGCAGAGGGCTGACACCCCATCAGCAAAGGTGCTGAGAGCCTGTGCTCGAGTGATGCTCCCTGTGACTGTGGTAGATCCGGTGTCTCCCCTGCGTGACGAGTGGGAGAAGGGCAAGGAACAGTGCTTTAGGAGGTAAGAGGCATTGTGGAGATTGCTCCCCCTCCCCAGGGTTAATTTCCTTCTATCCCACACTTGGCCAGGCATTAATTTAAAGATGCTGTAATGGGAGAGGGAGGGCATAAGAGGATTGAGCTGAGTGGAGGAGGATTTAACAAAGGGAAGGGATGTGGCTGGGGGCTGCACAGGGTCTGGTTGTGCAGGAAGGGCAGGAAGTGCCCTGCACTCCTCAAGAATGAGCTGCCCTGATGTGTCCCAGCTGCCACTGTGATGCTAGCCGTGGTACCCTCCAACGGGGAACATGGGAGTGAAGCTCTTCCCCTCCTCAGGGAGAGCTGCTGGTGGCTGGATAGGGACAGGGCTGTGAGCTGCTTATTTGCAGTGTGGCCATGCCCCCTGTTCCACCCCTGTCTGTGCTTTGCCTGAGTCAGCAGGCACAAGTTGCAAACCCAAACCTGGAGTAACCCAGCAGAAGGGCATCATGCCTGGCTAGGGGGAGTGGGGGGGAAGGAGCAGGCAGAGACTCTTTGAGGTGCCATGTCCCAGCTGAGACTTTGTCCCCTTGGCTCAGCTGGGCAGCAAACCTCTCGGTGCAGGGGGCTTTCCTGAAGCAGAAGGGGGAAGAAGGAGATGATGTTTAACATTTCAAAATGGCTCACTGAGAACCTGCTCTTCCCTGGGGCTGGTAATTCCCCAGCATCCCCGGGGAGGGGCTGGGATCGGGGCCACCCCAGTGCTGTGTAAGCTGGAGGGAGAGGCTCTTTTGGGACCACACCCGTGGAGGGGAAGGAGCCTTTTCTCCTCCTCCATCCCTCACAGACTCAGGAGTCCCACCACTGCCCTGGACCACAGTGCTGGGACAAGGACGTGGGTCCCAAGGGATTGTGGTGTCCCCCTAGCCCAGCACCATCCTGTGCCTCCCTCAGCACTGTTTGTTTTCTCAGCCTGCCCTGCTGTAATTACAACCTGCTGTCACTCTCTGGATAATACAGCTTCCCTTTTATCACTGCTTAATTAAATAACTGTGGGGAAGTGAGGGGCTGGTAACCCCTTGATTGCTAGGATGAACAACCCAGTGGCACTGAGGAGGTCTCCCAGGGCTGGCAGAGGAGCTGGATGGGGCTGGCTGTGCCTGGCCTGGCAACACAGCTGAAAGAGGGGTACCCGCACGCCCTTGGGAGGCATGAGGTGCTGACTTTGTTGTTCATGGGCACAGGATCTCTGGCACAGATGTTTCCAGGCCAACCCTGAGGAAGTGCCCTGGATGTGACCACTGACACCCTGTCTGTAATTCTCCCCTCAGCTTGGAGCCTTGCCCACTGTCAGGCTGGGGAGAGTGTGTGGGCAGGGTGCCTGCTGCCAGGCCAGCCACCTCTGCCCGCAATTAGTTGGTGCTAATGAGTGTCCCTGGCAGCTGCTGCCAGGTCAGTGATCTCTGGCAGAGCATTTGCCAGGCTATCCCCCTGTGAGACCAGACATGTGAGTCCCACTCCCTACTCGGCAGAGCATCCTCGGTTGTGCTGTTGGTCCTCAGCACAGACATGGCTCCCTCTGCTTTGTCTCCATCCCTTCCCTCATCTCTCTGCTGTCTCTGCCTTTGCACCTTCCCCTGGAGGCTGGTCCCAGTTTGGGCACTGTCAGTGGTGCACCTCCAGGTGCTGCTCCTGTGTCTTTCTGCTCTGGGTGCTCCTTTCTCCCCATCACAGCCACCCCACAAGTTGCTGTAGCAGTGGGGATGGAGTGTGTTATGACATCCCCAGGAGCAGGATATGGCCCTGTTTAAAAACATGTGGGCTGGGGTGGTAGGAGTACTCCCCTGGGCACTGCTCATTCTGCTGTGATGGGTTGGGTATGAGATGTGCAGCATGTCTGACTGGGGTGCACTGGGAAATGCCCCCACTGTGAACAGCCCTGGCTGTTGGGACCTTGGCTTGGAAATGATCAGTGTGGAGATGGAGCAGCTTTAGAGGCACTCTGGGTCTTCGTGGCAGGATGTTGTGGGGAGAGAAATTCCATGGTGATGCAGGGTTGTGTACAGATGTCGGAGCATGGGATGACCTGCAGGCTCAGGGCAGCTCTCCTCCTGCTGTGCTGCCCATCCTTACAGCCTGTCCTCCTGCCTGGCCTGGATTTGCAGCCCCAGACTCGATTTGCACAGATCAAAGCCCAGGGCCATCTCTCAGCTTGGCTCACCTGGGTGCCGCCTGCCCCGGCCCGAATGCGGGGGAGGTTTGGAGGTAATCCTTGCAGACGGGATGCTGCTGGCTAATTACAGCAGAACCTCTCACTTAGTGGGAACCACGGCAAATTGTCCCTCGAGCCCTGGCAGCAATGGTACAAATCTTCCGCTAATTAGACTTGAAAGTCCTCCCGTGAGCTCAGACACAGGATGGATATTTGATTATTAACATATTTATTTCTGAATCTCTCAGCAGGTCTTGCACTGGGAGGCTGTACTCCCCCTCCATAATTGCCAGGCACATTTATTCCTATCAAGAGTGCCTGGGGGCTCCAGGGAGGGGGGGCCTGTTCAGCTCTGTGTGCTAATTTTTGGGATTGTCTCATTAAGGTGTGTAGAAGAAAACTTGCTGATGCTGAGAATGTCTTAGGCAGGAGTAAGGCCCCCGGGCTCTGCCCTGTGCTTCCTGCCAGCCCCTCTCCCAGATAGGATGCTCCTGACCCTCCTGCCCAAGTGGGAACTCAGGAGTATCTTCCCATGTGCTCCCAAACACAGTGGGTCCAGACACTGGGCAGGCAGAGGAGGGATGAGGATGACCCAGTGGTAAGGAGCTGGTGCTGGGCACCACAGCCCAACACAAAGCTGCCTGCCATGGCACCTCCAGGGAGAGCATCCCTCCCTCCAGTGGAGGCAGACAAACTGCAATGGAAACACTGCCTCTGAAACAACCAAAAATAGCTTTCCTGTCCCCAAAATGTCAGTGCAAAAAGCCAGTCTCAGGGGCCCCCCTGGGCTGGCAGGGGGCTGAGCAGGTGTCCTGGAGAGGCTGAGTGGGCGGCCCTACTGCCCCATGGGGTAGAGAGCACAGCAGGGTGGAAGGCTGAGCCATCACTCAGGGTACGAGTGGAGAGAGGGTTGGTGCTGGCATGGGGCTGTTAGCCCAGCCATGGGGATGTGCAGTGTCTTGGCTTGAGGCTGGAGAAAGGTGTGGGTGGGCTGTGGGCTGTTGGAAGGGCAGCACTGACCTTATGTGTCTGCCCTGCTCTGAGACCCCCAGGCCCATCCAACCACCCACCCAGCGGCTTCAGGCCGGTGCTGGGGTGTTGTTGGCATGGAGACTCCATGGCTTTGGTGAGGAGCCATGGGTCAGGACCTCAGCCCCATCTCCAGCAGCACTTTGCTCTCCCTCTCTGCCTTGTTGCTGTGTCTCCCTGGGCTGAGGGCACCTCCTTGCAGTGCTGGAGTTATTAATAGCAGCAAACACTCTCGGTGCCTTCAAGCCAAGCCCATTTTGGGGGAGATTCCTGCCACTGGAAGCACGTTTCCCCTCAGGGCGCCTTATCTCCCTCTCCCAGCTGTGCAGCCAGCGTGTGCCGGAGCCCCTGGGTAAGCGGGGTGCTAAGAGCCCGTGTCACTCAGCACAGCAGCAGCCGCCGGGGTGACGGGGTGTCCCTCTCCCTGGCCCACAGCAGCCCCGAGCTGCCTGCACACGTGGGAGCCGAGGTTGTGTCCCAGCCTGTTCCCACTGCGCTCCCTCCTGTCACCCTGCCGAGACAGATCTGTTGGTGGCCGAGCGAGCGCTGATTGCGAGGAAATGAGCCTAGCGCCACCTCCCATTTACTGCAGCCCAGCCTCTGTGTGATTACAGGGGCTCATTAATTTGTCACCATCGCTGTGGCTTGGTGTGGGGGGGTGAGGGTGGCAAGGCTGGAGAGATGCTGAGGACCATGGCCTCTCCTGGAGCAGGGCTGGCATCACTTTTGGCCAGGCAGAGATTTTTCCCAGCTTCTCAATTCAGGATGCCCTGGTGATGCTTGGAGCGGGTGCTGAAACAGGGTTGGGAATGGAAATCCCTGCTGATTTTCATGGGGTGTCACGGGCATGGAGCGTGTTGGGCATCTGAGGGCAAAAAGATGCTGGTTTGGGATAAGTAGATGGCAGCTGTGTCTGCGTTGTGCTCCAGTGTAAGCTGTGCACCCCCAAACAGCAAAGGGCACACTTTGAAGGCCGTGCTCTTTGGAGGTCCTGGGGGCTGTGCTGCCTCACTGCCTGACACATCCTGTGTGCCCCCGACACTGCTGTGCTTCTCAGACACAACAAGCTCTGAAATACCCCCAGATGGTTCAGGCAGATTACAGTTCTACTTGCTTACAGCTGCAGTCTCGATGTGTCAGCCCTATAACCAGGGCTGGGTTCAGCTCCTGGCTCGTTTCCCTTCCCTGTGCTTCTGTTTCCCGGCAGCTGTAGGTGCAGTTCTCTGCCCTCCTATTGCAGGACATGGACACGCTCGGGGTGCACCCCAGGAACGGGGCGGGGGTTGGTGAAGACCTTCCCCCAACTTTGTCCCCTCCTACCCGCCGCTTCTATCCTGTTCATGGGGTCAATGAATTATTCATACCCTGGCAGGCGGGGGTGTGTCTGTGTCCGCCTGTGTGATGCCAGGGGGGCCGACCTGCTGCCAGCACAGAGAGCTTTTCTGTGTAAATACCTAAAATATTTAGCAGAACTGACAAAAAAAATTCAGCTCGGGAGCAATCAGCGGCTCAGTGTAACCTGGATGTCTGGGGGCCTTCACGGGGATTCTAGGGGTGCTGGACACCCCAGGGTGGACCTTGTGGGGCTCTGACTTTCATCTTGGCCTGACAGCACCACCCAGGTTGTTGGTGGAGTTTGTGTCTCTTTGTCTGTGCAGATCTGTTGGATCTTTCTGCTTGTCTCTGCCATCAGATGGTTGGGGGTGCCCCGTCCTTCCCCTGCATTGCAGGGGTGCTTTGGCACATGTTCACCCCTAGTGTGGTGCCTCAGAGCCAGGCTGCTGCCCCATCACCTGCTGCCTGCCAGCTGCTGGCAGGTGGGTGCTGCAAGACCAGAGCACAGCGTTGGGCTGGGTTCTTTCCCTGGCAGCCCTTCCTGAGCAGACAGATCGTGTCACATGCATTTTTTAGCAAGATCCACCAGCTGAGAACGAGCTGAGCTGTCGTTGCACGTTTGTGATCAAAGCCAGATGTGCCCTGGCAGCCCCGGGGAGAGTGGCCCTGAGTGCCATTCTTCTGTGTCACACAGCCAATTTACTGGGCACAGCAGGCTGGGGATCCAGCAATGTCACAGGTTGCAGGTGTGTTGCCCCTGCATTCCTGAATGTACCAGGATCACCAGTGCCCTCCTGCCCGCTGAGGTTCAGTGATTCCTGGCCCAAACAGATAAGGATGGGTGCATTTATGATTGCAGAGGTGTTGACGGCATTATGCTTCATGCACAGTCCTACATCCCAAAAATTTGCACCTTCTGCTGGGAGTCAGAGTGAGCTGAGTTTGCTGGCAGCAAAGATTGGGGCAGGAAAGGGTTTGTGCTTGTCCTGGGATGTGTTTTAGGCCAGGTTCACGAGGGAGCAAGCAGATGTAAGGGATGCAGGGAGCTGTGGCCAGATCTGGATGGGAAAGCACATGGAGCCAGCTGGCTGTGACAGTGCAGGACTGCCCTGTGAGGCAGCCTGGGCTGCTGGCAGCTGTTCTTTGGCCTTTGCAAGCCCATCCTTTGATGGACGCTCTCTGAGCCTTGGCAAAGTAGGAGCTGTGTGCTGGCCCGTGATCTGTGCACCCCAGGGCCAAGCCGCGGGCTGTGCGGCTAAAGGCAGGAGGGGCTCACGGTTAGAGCACGCAGCTCCTCCCAGGCCGACTGTCCTGCTCCCAGCCTTCCTCCACCTCCTTCTGGATGTGCTCCTGCCCCCCTCGCCTCCCCGGTGGTGGGGTGGTGGCTGCCTGCGGTGGGTGCCTGCGGTGTGCCCGTGCAGCACGGCTGTGTTGTGTGTTTCCCTCTGGAAGCACAGCAGAGCCCTCGGGCTGCACTTCCCTGTGACAGCACATCCCATGTCAGACCCGCTGCAAATCCTGACTGCTAATAGCTATGCAAATTACCTCATTAGCTGCCTTATTTATTTTCTCTGGCATCACGTTTTCAGCACTTCCCCCAGACCCGGAGGCTGCGGTTTCCCCGGGCTGGGAGGAGGCAGGAGCAGAGCAGCAGCACAGGGCTGGCTGGGCTGAGCCCTCCTCTGCGGGTGGCAGAGGTGTTGGGATCCGGCAGAGCCACCCACCCCAATGTGGTGTATCTGGAACCAGAAGCTCATGGCTCCTGAAGTGACTCCTGCTGCCAGGATGTCCATCTCCTCCTCCCTCATCGTGTCCTGGCTCTGGGGTGAGTCTTGCTGAGCTCTCCCTCCAGCCAGGACCTAGTGTCTGTCCCTGCCAAGCAACTGTTGGTCTGGCATTGCTGGGATGTGTATGCCCTCCATCCCCCCCAAAAATGTGAGTTTGAATTATTTTGAGAGAGAGCAGAGCATTTTCTCAGTTGCTGTGGGCCTGAGTGGTGGGTTGAGGCTTGGCACAGGGTCACAGGATGTCCTGCATCCTTCCCACTCTGATTATCCTTCCTACTCTGATTATCCTTCCTTGGTAATGGAAATTTTCCTCATTCCCGCCCTGACTGCCCTTCTTCATTACTGAAAATGTGCCTCCCATCCTGATAGCCCTTCCTCCTTGAGAGGAGCCACAGGATGACTCCAGAAAGCCCACAGATGCCCTGGCCAAGGTGGCTGTGGGCTGGGGCCCTTCTCTGATGTTGTCTCTGGAGGTGTAGCCCAATTTGAAATGCTTTGAAGCCCAGGCACCATCCAGGGCTGGCACAGGCAGGAACAGTCTCTGACCACCAAGTCAGCATGGTGCCCCTTGGTGATATACATGTCACAGGGCATCCCTATCCATGCTGGATGTGCCTGCAAGGACTGCTCTTTCCTGGCTGCATTTTCTAGGGATGTTTACATGCCCACAACACCCAGTGAATCAGGCTTTGCATGGGCACCAGGGGACCCACATCCTGGTGTGATTGCCTGCTATAAAGACCTTGATTCAGCCACTCCATGGGCTTGTCAGTGCCATGCTGAGCTGCCTGCAAGCATTATGTGTACTCCCCCCATCCCCTTCTGTTTATCTTTTATTTCCTCTCTTTTCTTGGCGGCTGTGCTAATGAATATTTCATGGCTAGGAACCAGCGTGAATTCCCCCGGCAGCTCCCTGCACTCCCCCGGCAGGTACCAGCCCGGTAGTCGGTGGCTTAGGAAGGATGTATCTGCCAGGAAGCCGTCTCGGGAGGGGAGGGCCAGGGCAGGAAAGGAAGCAGTGGCTCTGGTGCGGGCAGATGTGTCGTGTCCCCCTCCTCAGCGGTGCTGTCACTGTCCCTTCATCCTCCAAGGGATTGCGAGCGCACCGTGGTGGCCGCATGGCCGTGGTGGCCGCATGGCCTTTATGGTTCCCGTGCCCCTTCTCACACGCGTGCAGGGCCACGCTCCGACACCACAACACGTGTCCTCTCCTGTCCCCCGTGTGCCATCAGCTGCCACAGCCGTCTGAGCGAGCCGTGTCCCCGGCTCACCTCCCGCCGCTCTGCTGCGCTGTACCGGGGCTCCTCTCAGCGTCAGGCAGCGGCACCGCGGGGCACGGAGCGCGGGGCCGGAGCGTGGGCAGCCCGTGTGCCCACCCCTGACATCACAGGTGGCCTGCACTGCCTGTCCCGGCTCCTGTGCTTCCCAGCTGGAGGTGTCCCAGCACAGTCCGCAGGCAGGCATGGGACCGGAGCAGGGAAGTGCGAGACAATGTCGGTCTTCAGCCTCCTGGAATTGGCCCATTATCCCCTACCGCGGGGAGCTGGGCTGGTCCCCAGTGCAGGCTCGGCATTAGGAGGTGAGGGCAGTATCTTCCTTTGCCAGGGTCAAAGCACATGGAGGGAGCATGTGCTGGAGCCGGAGACAGAGCCTGGAGCCATAGTCTTCCTCCTTCCCCTTGCTGCAGCTCCAGCAACGGCATGTCCCGTTCGGGGGCCCTGCAGATGCTCTGGGGACACAGGCTGACTCTAAGTATCTTTTTGGGAGATGATGTCCTTTGCCCCACAGGGAGGCACTGTGGGGAATGGAGTTAACCTGGGGCTGCAGCTAGGGCAGGGGCTGGAGAACTACTGGCCTCCTTAAGCAGGGAGCAGGTCTGGGAGAGCCACAGGCTGGGCTGTGGGGCAGGATGCTGGCAGGATGCACCCTGCAGTGGTACCCGTGGTGGATGTGACGCAGGTGGAGTCTTTAGCAAGGAAAGTTGTGTAAGGGTGGGCTCAAGAGCTCTGCCTTGTGGCTTGGTTTTGGTTTGTGCTGAATTCCTGCTCTGCTTTCCAGAGAGCAGCAGGGTCGGTGACCAGGGTGGCCAACATCTGCTGATCTGGAAGGGACAGGAGATCCCCTGGCCCGTGTGACCATCACGACCAGGGTGCATGGGATGGCACTTGCATGTCTCCCCTGCCCGGGACATGCTGGGATGGAGCAACTTTCCCTGTCAGATGGAGACTGGCTTCCAAGGAGCTGGATGGTAGGGTTTGGAATGGATCTGCAAACTTTGTTCGCTGTCACGTACCGTGGGCTCTGGCACCCTCCTGTGGCTGTTCTGTCACCTGTCCTCCATCCCGCGGGCCTTTGGGGTGCTGCAGCTGCCTTGGTCTGAGTTGTGCTGGCTGGTCCCGCCGGAGACGCTGCAGAGCTGCCCCTCTCCCCCAGCACTGGGGACGCTGTGCATTTGTAGGATCTGGCCTTGTATCACACAGCTCACGGGACCTGATCACTGCAAGAAACTGTCCCAATGTGTTTGGGTTGTGGGTTGAGCCAGGAGCAGAGCTCCTGAATACTGTAGGCATGGATGATGAGGGTCCTAACCCCCAGCCCTGTCCCTGAAAAGTGGCAGGAGTGGCCTGGGCACTGTTGGCTACCCAAATTTCTGAAATTTCAGCTGAGGGCAAGTGGTTCACAGGGGTAGATTCAGTCAAGGTGTTGCATTCACAGATTGTGTCTACATCTATGTCTCTGTCTGCTGAGCTGCCCACTCTGCCTCAGCTGGCCTGGAATGGCCCCTTCCCCTTGTGAGGATTATGCCCCTTGCAGCCCTTCCCTGGCCTGAGGCTTTGTGTATGTATTATTAAAGGGTTGCAAGTCCCTGCTGTGCTGTGTGTTGTGCCTTGTTTAAGGTCTCTCCAAACCTGGCTCAGCTATGTAGTGACCAGTGCAGCATCCCCTGCTGCGGGTCCCCCCCACCCTGGGACATGGTCATGCTGTGGTGTGGAGACACTCTGGTGGGCAGCTGCCCCCTTTTGCAGGGTCATAGCCTGTATAAGACAGGGGGAGCTTGGTTTGTAGGGGATGGCCCTTATTTTGGGGAGCAGGAGGTGAGGTTTCCTTATGCCAACTCAGTACAGGATGGATGGGAGGTGGTGGTGCTCCTGCCCCTTCCCTTGGGACTCCTTCTTCAGGTTTTGGTAGGGACTGGACAATCTGGCTGTTCCTGGCTGTATCATGTCTCCACCCTCTTTTCCATCCCTGAGGGAGCAGAAGCTGTAATTTCCATCAGGTCCCTTTTTGTTCACTTCCTTCCCTATTAATAAGAGATAACATTTATGAGATTATAGAGCCCAGATGGATTCAGAACTGATAGAATCCTGCTGCTGTGGGGTGTGAATGCACTGCAGAGATGGAATACAGCTGGGAAAACGGGACCTGGGGAAGGAATGTTGTCTTGAGTCTGCACAGACCATCTCAGGCTGGCTCTGGGAGCAGGGAAATCCCACTGCCACCACACTCTGGTCTGTCTTCTGGCTCTGACATACTATGCAAGTTAGCAACTCGCTGCCAGGCTGAGCTTTGGAGAGAGCAGCTCTTAGCCTGGGTGGTCTCAGAGTCTGACTCCTTTTCCTCCTGTCCTTGCACCCGTCCTTGTCTCCTCCCCTGTGCGGAGCCAGCAGAAGTGGATGCCTGGAGATGCAGGAACCTTGCCGTGCTGAAGGACTGATGCCCAGGGATGCAGGATGCTCCCAACACTTGATGGTGGGAGTGGATGGCTGATGCCCAAGAATGCAGGATGCTCTCGGTGCCGATTTCCCTCCGGAAGGAGCATCCTTGCCTGCTCTTGGAGAGAGGCGGCCCTGGGATGCAGCGGTGCCTCATTGGTCAGCGGGACCTGTGGAGTCTGCGGGTTGCCATACCAACCTGCCTCTGGTTCCCGGCCAGCCGGGGCGTGAAGTGCCGGNGGGGAGCGGGGCCGGCGGCTGCCGCGCTGCCGGGCGCTGCCGCTGCCCGCTCCGCCGGGCCGGACCGGACGCCGATGCCCGCAGGCTCGCTCCGGGCAGAAAGGGTCTGTCCTTCCCCGGGCATCGCCCGCTGCTCAGAGGAGCTGGGGGGCTGTTTGGCGGCCGGGAGGGGGTGCGGCTGGGTCCCTCCCC
>VZRX01016766.1:106438-125562 GCA_013398075.1 Notiomystis cincta | reverse complement strand
CCCGCGGCCGGCCCCGCTGCCTTTGTCTGCCGCCGGCCGCGGCTCCGCTGCCGCTTCCAACCCGGCGACTTTCGGGGTTGTTTTTCCCCCCCGTTCCGTGTTGCCTTTTCCGCGTGAAGGGAGTGTTTTTAACTATTATTTTTGCTATTATTTTGGTTGGTTGGGATTTTTTTTCTTCTCGAGGAGTGTCGCCAGGAGTTTTTGCAGCATCCGTGGAGCGCGGGGGCTTAGGGCGGGGGAGGTGATGCGTGTGGAGGAAAACGGGATCGTTTCTGGCTCGGGGATTTTTTATTACGCTGCTGCAAAACAAAGCGAGATGCTTGCAGATTTCAAAACAAGCTGAAGGCTATTTTTAAAAATAGGGCTTCTCAGCTGCATGGAAGTAATAACTTGCAGCCTTAGTGAATAGAAGTACATAAAAACCACAGCATTTTCCTCTCCTAACTTTAAAACCCACATAATATGTGTTTGTTCACTGCAGATGAACTAATCTCGCTATTGTGTTGCCAGGGATCAGCTGGCTTGTGCTTTACATTTTCTGCAGGTCACTGCAATCACTGCCTTTTGTTGTTTTGGGATGGAGGAGTATGAAAGGAAAAGAAGGGGGAGCATAATTGACACCGTGCTAAAATTGGTCCCAGAACACCATCATAGTGTTGGTGCACATCTCAGAGAGGCATCGTGGCAATGATTTTTTCATCTGCAGACAACAAGGGGAAAGATGATCCTCTGCCATGCAGCATGTTTGGGTTTGGGGACCCCCTCATTCTTCACGTCCCTAAGGCTCTTGCCTTTGGGAAATTCAAAGGAGCAAAGACAACTTGGATGGTTTTATCCCCTAGAGGCAATAAAATTAATATTAATTCCTAGGATGTGCTGGCTCTGCAGAGACTGCCCCAGGTGGTGCTGGCTTACAGCAGGGCTGGAGGGGTCACAGTTTTAGGCCCCTTAGGGCAATGGTGCCCACAGGTAGGTCAGCTTCAAGAAGAGGGGCATCCATGGAAAGGCCTTGCCAGGTGGACCAAAATAAGTCCGTGGTGTTTCCACATTCAGCCCACATCTTTGGCAGAGCAGCCCTGCAGCACTGCTGGGGACCCTCACTCCTGCACTTGCCATGGCAATGAGGAGCCTGTGGCAGCTGGGACAGCCCTTCCACCCACCTTCAGCGGTGCTTCCAAAGTCTGCCCGCACCAGGAGGTGCCAGCAGTGCCCGTGGGTTTGGACCCATGGACCTGGGGTTGGCTGCTGCTGGCAGAGAGAGTGCTGGAGCCTGGCTCACTGCACAGGAAGGATCTATCCATGCTCAGGCTGCTGAGCAGTGAAATGGCGTGGCAGATTTGATCTCCCCAAGTTTGATTTCCTGATGTTTGTGGGGACAGGTGGGATGCTCAGTGGGAAGGGTTTGTAGCTTGGCTGTTGAGAGAAGAAGATGCAGCAAGTGCCTTCAGCAGGGTGCAGATCCCCACTTGTCTCCTGGACAGGCATGGGATCACCACACCTGGCAGAAGACTTTGCTGACCAGTGGTACAGACAGACCACCTTCATTTCACTAATGGTGGTAGCACTGGTGTTTTAGGAAATCTGAAGACTTTTTAAAGATGCCTGTTCAGATGTAATGTTCTCACCAGTCATTCTCAGTTTCCCAGGTGAGCTGGACAACCTATGTGGCTGTTTTAGGTGACTGTTACCCCACTGTCAGTCCCAAAATGACCCTTAAATGTGGCCATATGGAGGTCTCTTGGCCCCAAGGGTATAATGTAAGGAGCAGGTCATGAAAAGTTCTTTATCACTAAGAGCATGGCATCTTAAAAAGCAGGAGGTGAGCATCAGTTAGGCACGGGTTCAGCCAGGAGAGAAAGGGTGGGGCTCGCAGCTGGGATGGTTGGAGAACATGGTGAACATGGGACTTCTCCCAGCAGCCATCAAATGCATCTCTCAGGATGTAGGTCGGGGTGGTTTTAGGAACAAATATGCTGTGCAGAGAAAATACTTTGAGTTCCCCAAGAAACCTGCTGGAAGAGTGCCCTCTATTCAAGAGTGGAGCCAAAAGGCAGTGGCCAGGTCCCTGCAGACAGGGGCTCTTTGTGAGGAGTGCTCCCGAACCTGCTGGCATCCTCCCCTGTGCCGGCAGGGCCAGCGGCCGCCTTTCCTGTGTTCTGCCTCCTCGGTTTCAGACATTCCTGCCATGAAAGCTGAGCGAGCAAGATCCCCTGCTATTTGCAAGATGTGGGCGGTGCCCTCTGCAAAATCCACCTCGTTGTCCTTCCAAAACCCTTTCCAGAGGTTAGCCAATATTTACGCAGTGCTCGAGGGACGCAAGGAACGGCGGTTTCAGCGTTCAGGGGTCGCCTTGTGTTTGAGGCCACTTCACCTTCCAGCTCACCTGGGCGGTAAAGCAGCTCAGGTTTGAAGTTACTAGCCTTGTTTTTTAAGTGCAGCTTCCTCACTGTTAATGCTCCCTAATGTTTTGACTGGTTTGGGGTTTTTTTGTCCCACTCTACATTTAGGTTTTAAGCTGGTGGTGACAGTCCTGGGCATTTTCTGCTCACAAGTTGCCAGTTCTAGCAGTGTCCTGTTTTCTTTTTTGTGCAGAGATAGAGAGCATCCAGCCCATTTGAGGAGGAACTACTGTATGCACGGAGAGTTGTTTTTAATTTAGTGAATCTGTGAACTCTCAGGCCAGAGGGGTAGGTTATGATCCTCTAAACCAGCAGTTTGCCTAACATGAGCCACAAAATCTTACCCAAGAGCTCCTACCACCAAGCCTATTAACTTCTTTAGAAATTCCTGCTCCAGAACACTGAGCAGAGTAATTACTGCTATGGTTAGAACAATGCCCCATAAGAACGACACATTTTTGCTCAAAATATCCATTTTGCTTATGTCAGAAAAAATGATGACTTCAGCTGGTGTGTATTCCTGCTGGCTGCTCTGTTTCAAAAGGGTGAGGGGAGGGAAAAGCAAACTCCTTTATGCCCTGTGCATCATTGCAAAGGGATTGCAATTGCAGGAGGTTTATTGCATTTGACTGTTCCTGTCTGGAAAGGGTCCAGGCTGACTGTCAGAGCCAGGGATGGGTCTGATGGCTTGGAAGATAGGGAAAGAGAGTCCTTGCACTGTAAACTGAGCAAGGGGTAACCAAGGAGATTTGATAAGAAGTTATGGAGGTAACAAAAGAGAGATTCTCAGTGCTGTCATTCTGATGGGGCTGGCTGTTGTGCAGCTCCAGGTTAACTTACTCAGAAGAGTGGGTTTTGTGAGCTGCTTATGTATGGAGGCAAACAGTCCCCATGACATGGTGCCATGGAGGAGCATTCCTGTCTTCTGGCAGGTCTTGGAGTGATCTTCTCCTGCAGGGACTGTCCTCAGCATGCTGCCAGGCAAGCAGACCTGCTGTTGGGCCCCTGAGGCTGGGAGGTTTGTGCTTTGCTCTCTTCTCATTTCCTTCAGTACACAGTTATCATCCGTGCTCAGCAATGTTTAACTCACGATTCTTCAAGAGTTGTGTGTTGCACATGATTGCTTCATTTCAGAACCTGTTATACCCCATAATTGCTCTAGCAAAGGCACAGACCAATAGACATTGGTACTTTATCTCCTTTGCACTTCTCTTTTACTATGCATGTGATCATAAGCAATTTGCATTTATACCAGTGGTAATTTTGCTTGGTACTTTGGAATCCTGCTTAAATAAACTGATTATGATTAAGGTTCAAGTTAGGACAGGCTGCTCAAACTCCTCATCAAGGCTTTTTTACCACCAAAGTGACAATTCAAATTATTCAAACTGGTATAGACGCAGAATTTTCCATTTCTTGACAAGGTCATAAAATGTCAAATTATTAGATTTGATAGCTGGGTGAAACCACACTAGTTCAGAGGTTAAAATGGGAAAAGACAATCTGAACAGAACCCTGGAAAAATTCTGGCAGCTTTAATTCAGTTTGAATTGCTTTTTGTTGTGTTCTCAAAAAATGCATAAGCTAATATCCAAAAAAAAAAAAAAAAAGAGATTGCTTCATTTAATTTAATTTCCTTTAATTTCTTTTTATTCTTATTATTCTTTCTGTTCTTGGTTGTTAAAAGAAGAGCCAGCCTTGCTGTCCAGCTGCTGTGCATCATTAGAGTTGCACAAAGGTAGCAGTGAATTTAGGCTGATCTATTGATGGACCTGCCAGTGCACCAGGGGCCATTGCATTCTCTCTTCAGCCTCCTCTTTTGCTCTTTCCATCATGTCGTTTTACTAGATGAACTCCACTCGCCATCTGGCCCTTCATCCTGACTGGGAGCCAGACTCATTTGCAGGATGCTGTGCTGCTGACTCGGGCAGCAGGCTGGGAATGGCAGGTACCAAGCAGCATTTGGAGCTCGCAGGACGTACCTGGGGAGGGTGGCTCCTTTTTGCTTACTGTCCTGTAAGTATATTTGAGCAGTAGTTAAATGCTCCATTTGTTTATATTCCCTGCTTTTCTGTCGGTGTAATTGCTGTCAAAGTCGTGCTCTACGCTCTCAAGTCCTGTTCATTGCCACTCCTTGCATTAAACGAGAGGTTTGCATTTTGCTTGTTTTGACATTCCCCTCCCCTTTCATCTTGATCCATGGTAATATTATTTTTGGAGTAGTTTTTCATAGGTTATTTCTACTTGATGTAGGGGGAGGTAGTGGTGAAGGGGCCATTACACAGGTTTTATTTTTGGTTCCACGTTTCTTAAGTAAACAGTTTTTTACTGCTGTAGTCTAGCACGAGTGCTGAAGGAGGTCGTTCATGGTCTGCGCTGTTGCAGGAGGGACGTGCCCGGTCCAGAAGGAAGCCCAAGAGCAGCGGAAAGCCCATCAGAGGCATCTTCACGTGGATCCCAGCGCATGCTTGGAGGGAACAAAACCTAAAGAGTAGGAAAAACTCCACAAAGCGCTACAAAAGTCTTCAAATCTGGCTATGAAAGCAACACAGCATTCGAGCAGCGGGCGGTGTCTAAAGAATCCTGGCGATGAAGACCTTTAAAAACAGCGCGAAGGGAGTGTGAATGAATCCAGGTTTTGCTCGCCCCAGCCCGCGCGGCGCTGGCGGAGAAGCGAGCGGGGCGAGCGGTGTTTTCGCTCGGCCCCTGCGCGGACCGCGGCTCGGGGCCGCTGTCCGGCGATGCGCGGCTCGGGGCCGCTGTCCGGCGATGCGCGGCTCGGGGCCGCTGTCCGGNCTCGGGGCCGGGATGCGGCGATGCGCGGGGCAATGGTGCCCTCTAATGTCGGCCGGCCCGGAGCTCGCCCGCCCAGCCCGCCCGCAGTGCGGACCCTCCGCCGCACCTTCCCCGCACTGGCAGCCCGTGTTCCCCCGCACCCCGGAGCCCACCCTGACTTCCCGGCGTGTTCTCTCGCCATCCAGCCCCCGGGGAGTCTGCGTGCGACCCGGGCACTTGAGATGCTGTTCGCCGCCTAAGGGAGCTCCGGGCTGGGCTGCACTTGGTAACAGAGATCTCTCAGGGCATGGTTTGCTGGGGACGCTGCTCTCCAGGCCACCAGCCTGCAGACAGCCCTGGGCAGCTCAAGGGAGAGCAGGTTATGGAAAGGTGCAGGTTTTAATTCCATACGGTGTGCACAGTGCTTCTAGAGTAAGGAAATATATCATAGCTATAATCACCACCCTAGAGATTTCTCAGGTTGCTCCAGGTTTGTATGATTCTTTGGCAAGATTTATTAATAGAAGAATACACTCACTTTATTCTGTGAAAAATTAGGGTTGAGGTGTAACTTGGCTATCATAAAATCATAAAATGGCTTGCATTTTAGATTATCTTGTTCCAATCCCACTGTCATGGCCAGGAGCATTTTCAACTAGACCAGGTTGCTCAGAGCCCTGTCCAACCTGGCCTTGATTTCTAGGGATGGGGCATCCACAGCTTCTCTGGGCAACCTGTGCCAGTCTCACCACTTCCACAGTAAAGGATTTCTTCCTAATATCTATGCTAAATCTTTTGGTTCAAAACCATCAGCCCTCTTTCTGTCACTTACACTCCCTCTAAAGAATCCCTTCCCATCTTTCCTTTAGGCCCATTTTAGGTGCTGGAAGGCCATTCTAAGGTCCCAGCTGTTCTTACTGTCCCAGTGTGTCTCCATAGGAGAGGTGCTCCAGCCCTCTGATCATCTCCATGGGCCTTTCTGGACTCCAACAAGTCCACATCCTTACATTGGGAGCTCCAGAGCTGGATGCAGCACCCCAGGTGGGGCCCCATGGAAGCGGAATAGAGGGGCAGAACCCCTTTCCTCAAGCTGCTGCCCACACTGCTCTTGATGCAGCCCAGGATGCTGCTGGCTTTTCGGATGCAAGGGCACATGGTTGGGTCATGCTGAGCTTCTCATCCACCAACACCTCAAGTCCTCCTCCCCAGGGCTGCTCTCAATCCCTTCTCTGCACAGTCTGAATTTGTACTTGGGATTGCCCTGACACACCTGCAGGACCTTGCACTTGGCCTTGTTGAACTTCAGGAGGATCACACAGTCTCACTCTCAAGCCTGTTTTGGTCCCTGTGGATGGCATCTGACAGCATAAGGTATGGAATATCCCTTCAGTTAATTTGGGTCAGTGGCCTCCTCGTGTCCCCTCCTAGGACAGTGCTGATGCTGTACCAGTGCTCCTCAGCAGTAGCCCAAACTCTGCTGTGTTACCAACACTTTCTGGTCAAATTCTTTTTTCCCCTTTTTAGAAGTGAGCATTTTGTTTCCCCTTTTTCAGTCACTGGGAGCTTTGCCAAACTGCCACTTCTCACATATGACAGGTAGTGACTTGGCTCAGTGGCAGCTCTAACCCTGCCAGTCCCAGAGAAGCAGATACAGTTGTAGAGGATGCAGACCTTGAGACACTTGTCTGGCTTCACAGAGGCCTGACACGTCCCAAGGAGCCCCAGGAGTTTTGTTTCTTTTACATTTTCCTGTGGCAGGTTCCCTCTCTGTGAGTGGTTGGCAAAGTACTGCAGTGCTGTGGGATCTGGCTGTTCCTTCTCTTGCACCCCAAGCTGGATTCCCTCTTCTTATCTGCCTCTCCCTCAGGGCTTGCTCCCTCCATTCCCTGCGATGGGGTGTTGCGATACCCTGCAATGACGCAGCATGATGAGATAATCTTTCCTCCCTCCTCAGCCTCTCCCCCCTGGCTTCTTGTTTGTATTCTTTCATTAATTTATCTTCTCGCCTGCGGCTTTAAATTTGCTTTTAGGGTAGTAACTTTCTGAAGACACAGCACTAAATTTTTATTTTTTTTCTTAATCTTGAAAAGCAATCACTTTATAATCTCTCTGCTGGAATCATAACGCTAATTTTTGCTGCAGGCATTGAATGTGGACCAAACATCACCCAGCCAGTGGTGAATCTGCAGAGGGAGAGGTTCAATGAGCTCCCTTGGGGGAGTCCATCAGGTTCATTTTACAGCAGTTTAACCATAATAGGGCTGCCATGCCCACAATCAGGGATGTATTCCTCTGGAGTGAGGAGTTAATTGTACCTGGATCCAGCAGCACACCACAAACACATTTATACAATGCAGAACAATTAGTGCTGTGACTCACTGCTGGGAGCTCAGCCTGTGTTATACACAGGGCAGCTTTTAAGGATTTTTATGTGCAAATCCCACTAGCCTTCAGCATCCCACAGATCCTAAGAGAAAACAAGTACACTGTCTCCTAACAGAGCAGAAGAGAGAGAAGATCACAGGTAACATTGGCTTAAAGGTTTTCTGATGGTTTGCATTACAACCACTGACACAGGTATTCCTTAATGAGCAGTTCTTGAGTTTTGGGCAGAGGCTGGAAGGACCTGTTTCCTGAGGTCAGGGTTGGAAATGTTACTAAATACTCTGGTTACATGTGATCATAATGTCCCTTGGTAGATGGTGGGGGCCAGGAGAAAGTCAAGTTTTTTCCTGTGCTGGGACCAGGTTGAAAAACCATCAGGTTATTCTGTAGCCTTTCAAGTTCCCCTTAGCAGTGGCTCTGAAACTTCTTTCAGGAGCTATTGCTAAAACAAGTGTGTAGGGCAACGAGCTCCAGGTGCTCAACTCTCTGTTTCAAGTAGGATGAATTTTGGACTTAGGACTAGAGAATCAGGCACAAAGAGGTGAATTTGTACCTGATTCTCAATTAAACTTTAATTCCATAAAGGTGCAATTAAAGGCACGCCCTGATGCTGTGCAGATATCTGACAGCAGATATCTCACTGCCCCCCAGTGAGTGTGCGAGTGAGGGCATTTCCAAATGACATGGTACAAATTCTTCTAGTCTGAACCATGAGACACATTCTCAAACACAGTCATGACCAAATGGGTCTGAAATGAATGTTTTCCTAACAGCAACAGCAGAAGAGGAGCTGGATGAAAGACTTGAAAGTTAAATCTTGGCAGCATGGAAATCAGAGGCAAAATTCCCAGTGAATTTGGGTCAGGGTTTCAGTCTAAAGCCAAGTAATCCAGATCCTATACTTCTCAAAGTAAAAATGAGTCAGCTGGTCATCACTGGTATTCAAAGAGAAAATAAAAACCAGGTGAAATCACTTAAGCTGACAGTGGCCAAATGGTGGTGAGTTTGTTCTGGAAGAAAAGAAATACATCTGGAGGTGCTATGTTTACAAAATCTCATTGCTTTCTAGATCAAATGCACTTGCTTTGCAGATGGCAGAATGTTTTTTCTTTTCTTTCTCTTTTATTTTTCTTTTTTTAACCACCAAGCTGCAAATTAAATCTAGGGTCTTTTCATTTCATACACCACAGCCACTAAGCAAGATTTGTCTCTGACCTGCCCTGGCACTCCTGCAGCTTCTGAGGGCACCCCCAGTGGGATTTGTGGTGGTTGTTTCTTCACCTGCGCAGAGATGGCTGAATTTGGCAACTTGATTGATGAGGCTCAGAAGGAATATAACCCACTACTCCCGTGGCTGTATTGGGCAATAAATAAAAGGAATAAATTCTTATTGTTTTGAAGGCAGTGAAGAGAGAGGCTGGGCAGACCTGCTGAGCAGATTGATGTTGGTTTTTACAGGAGCCTTCAGGGCCCAGTCTCGATTGGAAGTTGGGGAATTCCTTCCCAGCACCCTCCCTGGGGCAGTTTTACAGAGCTAATCTAAAAATTTGTAGAACTTGCTTGATTTCTGGGTTGTGAGCCTATGATCATCTTGGGGACAAGCTTTTAAAAGTGTTTTGAAGTATTATTTTAAAGAAATAGCTCTTAGGGATATTGTCTTGGGAAAACTTGTGTCCTGATGCCAGGGTTAGATCCTACCAGTGTGCAAAGTTTGCTCTGATTCTTTACAAAGAAAGATAAATTTAATCCACAAGTGTTGTTCCAAAATAATTCTGAGGAATTATTATAAGAAATGAGCTTTCCAAAGAGAACAATTGAGTGGGTTTGGCTTTTTCTTGTGTCAGACATACCTGCAGCATGTTAGAAATGCATCCTCACCCTTTGCTCTGAAGGAAGGCCATGATTAGAGCAGTTGAAAGGTACCACACAGAGAATCAAGTGGTACTGTGCAGGTTCTGGCTTCTTACAGCAAAATTTCAGAGGTATTTGAAGTGGGAGTTAATGATATGATAGAGTAGGCTGAGCATAGGGATGTGTCTTCCAAACTTTTCCACTCTCATTTATCTGTCCATGCTGGAGTTGTATTCAGTGTTCAACATCGGTTTTGCTTGAAAAATGTCCCCACACCACCATGAAGATTCCTCATATCCCACCCAAGAGCCTTCAGTGGGTTCTCCCTACAATCTCAGTGCTAAGGAGCCCATAAGGAGTTCCCACCTCCAGCAAAGGAGGTTTGAATTCTTTTTGTCTCAGGTCAATTCAAGCAGAGGTTGGATGAGCAGGCCAGGAGGAAACGATGAAGCATCTCCAAAGCCTTTTGGTGGTTTGAACAAAAACCACAGCCTTTGTAGGACTGTCACTGCTCTTGTATTTCTCACTAAATCAAGATTGTGATCGTTCTCCCCAGGTAGCCCTGGCTACAGCCTTTCTTGCTGATGCAGGGGGTGCAGACCTAGCTGGCAGAGAGGATACCTCCAAGGGCTGGTGTCTTCCAGATCTTTATAAAACTTTGGTTTTCCTGGGTGAGCTGACTGACAGGCAGGGGTGCATGGCTCCGCTCCGGCTTTCAACAGTGTGAACCTCAGGATTTGCTCTGACTTTACAAGACCATTCAAGCCTTCATCCAAAATGAGTTGCTTTGCTTAGAGGGAGAAAAATAAGAACCTTGGATGAGGGTTTGTAAGACATTTGGAACCCAGGTAGATCAGGGGCTGTGTAGCCACGTTTGCACATTTTCACCACTGATAAATCCAGCCATGCATGACTCTGGATACTTTTGTGTCTTCCAGCCACAGGCAGCAAATATCTGCAACACAGGTTTATCCCCCACTCACACAGGGGATGAAGCCATGGGATCAGCTGTCCTCTTTCCACTCATGGCATGTTGGTTCCATGCAAGGCTGGGCCAAAAAAGTCTCCCCTGGCCCCAGGCTGGTAAGGATTTGTCTCAGCATGTAGCCCAGACCCTCTTCTGCACAGGGCAGCTGTGCCTAGGATGTGCAAGGTTTTACAGACACATGCTTTGCCCTTTTCTGGCTGCTCTGTACAGAAAAGGGCACTAGCAGGAGCACTGGGGGCACATCCATGTTTTGTCTGTGCTGAGCATGGCTTTGTTGGAAGGCTGGATGACAGAGAGATTCTTGTTACATTGTGTTGCTGGTGGTCTCCCGAATGCTTGAGATTTATAAATCAGGCAATTGTTCGATTCTGACACAGGAAAATGTTTTGGTAAAGGCAGAAGGCTTGAGACTAGTTGAAAATGTCTGGGACTCCCATTGTGTGCAGAATGTTATGTGTGCAGAGGAAATCTGCAGCATTCCTACAGCAAACCACAACAAGAAGCTCCATACAGCCCCAATCAGTCACAATTCTCATATAAATTATAATGGCCCAAGAGTTATTTAAATGATAAACAGCTTTTGCATTCCAGACATTGCTGTGATTCCAGAAGGTGGCTGTGCAATACTGGCTGAATGAAATATTGCACATTGCAGGCGAAGTATGAGGCTCTATTCGTGTGTGTATCCAGATTTGTCACTTCCAGCATATTCCTTGGCTATGAACCTTGGACTCCCAATGCCCTGTGTGTATCTTGGAGCCCAGGGCTTCATCCATTATCCAGCAGTGAGTTGTCTGAAGACTGGGCATGCCAACATGCCAGGAAGCTGAAGACACAACCACAGAGGCAGCAGAAGCATCCGTTGATTCTGGGCTGTCACCACGGCTTATTATGAGTGTGTGGAGCTTTGCCTGGGCCCTGCTCAGCAGCTGATGGAATAACCAGTCCTTCAACCTCAGTTTCCTACAGGTCAGGCTTGCTTAAAACAAGTGTGGCTTGTGGAAGAAGAAGGTCAAGTCTGAGGGAGACCATAATTTTCCCAGCAGAGAGGTCATGCAGCACACCTGGGCTTTCACTAAGGGTTGTCTTTTGCTTGCTGATTCTTCAATGTTCTGGCATAACAGACTGGAGGCATTTGCTGGTTTTTGATGTCCCTGCTTGAAGGAAGAGCAGCCCTACTGTTCTGTGTGGCAACAGCTCATTGAAACTTGAGGGGTTTCTGTTTGCTCGGGACAGATTCTGGGTAGGGAGGACCCTCCTGGGAGATGATCCAGAGGTGAGTCCTCTGGCTGAGCTGAAATCATCCTGCACGAGGTGCCACTCAGTGTGAGCAGGCACAGGAGGCTCCTGCCCTGGTGAGGTCCTGCTGGACCCAGGAGACTGGATGGGTACAAAGAATGGAGATTTTCTTCCTATTTGGTCATGTTATTTTTGGTGTAACTCTCCTGAATTCAGGCCACAGGATTTTTCCAAAACTCTTTTACAATTGACACAGTCTCTGTCTCATCTGCATGTTTGGTTGACAAATTCCAGTATTCAGAAATGTTCTCTTTTATTTTAATTTTTCCAGAATATTAGAGAGAAGAAACTGCCCTGTGGTTAAACAAGGGAACTGGTATCCAAAGGATGATTGAATCTGACTCCAGCCTCTTCCACAGACTTCCTCTGTTTCCAGGGAAGTCATTAAACCCCTCTGTCTGTTAGAATCCCATCTGCAAGACAAGGAGAGTTTAATACTTTTCCCTCATCTGAGTCTCAACCTCTTTTTGTGTTTACAGGGCACCAAACAGGGCCTCAGTACTAGCTGGAGCTTTGGGGTTTACCATTAAAAAGTTAATAATAACCAGCCATATTTCATAGAATCATAGAATGCTTTGGGTTGGAAGGGACCTTTCAGATAAAATGTGATTTGCAGTTTAATATGCTAAGTAACAAAGACTTTACCAAGAGAATGAACAATAGCCTTTTCCATTTCACAAAATAATTTGCCAGGCATAATAAGTGCACCAGCATTTTTATAAAAACAAATTATAAATAATTGCTTTTTGCAATTTAATGCACACGTAGAAAAAGCCTAATTAGTTCAGCAGCCACCAGGAATCTGATTTCATTGTTGATTTGGACTGTCTCTGCAGTTTTTATGAAAATCCCTGAAGACTGTGCTATTTTGTAAACTAAACATGGCTGCTTTTTTTTTTCTGCTTTTTTTTTTTTTTTTTTTTTGGCCCTTTTGGGGCTTTTTTTCTTCATTTTGTGGCNAAAAAGCCTAATTAGTTCAGCAGCCACCAGGAATCTGATTTCATTGTTGATTTGGACTGTCTCTGCAGTTTTTATGAAAATCCCTGAAGACTGTGCTATTTTGTAAACTAAACATGGCTGCTTTTTTTTTTCTGTTTTTTTTTTTTTTTCTGCTGGCCATGTGGAGTCTTTTTCCATTCATTAGTGAGCTGCTTTTTTCATGGACACAATTAGACAAAGGAATAAATCAGTCAACAAACTTGGGATATAATTTTGGCAATACCAGGCCATCTATGCTCTTATTTGCTTGACTGTATAAATCTTTCACCAGAACACAAATGAGGCCTGCTCCCTCAGCCTTGGCGTCAGGGAACGAGAGGATCAGGCCAGGCCCTGCAGATTTGATGGCTCCCACTGACCATGGCTGGTGTTGAGCAGTTTCCCTCCTTACAGCCATTCAGCATTCCCACTATTGAGGAATCACTTTGAGATAATTCTTCCCTTTCCTTTCTCATGTTACAGACTTACAGAAACATGCCCAGGACAATGGCTCCCTGAGGACTGCAGCTCTGTGAAGGGTTGCTATGTCCCTCCTTGTCTGAATGTCTGCCTGCCTCACTGTTCCTGCTTGGTGGCCTCCCCATGCTCCTGCAAAGAGAGGAAGGGTTATCTCTGCTGCTTCTTGGGCAGGCAGATGAGGTGTGTCCATAAGGATTCAGCTCATACCTCGTGTCCCTCCTGGCACCCCAGAACACAGCACACAGAAATGTTGTCTCTCTTTGCAAGGAGAAATGAAAGTTTTGCCAACAGCAAGAGGCAGGGATTCCCTCCTGGCATCCCCAGCCAGTTGTCATGCTTGCCATGGGTATGGCTGCATACACACAAGGGCAAGGATTTGTGACTGAGCTATGCTGGAGCAGGATTTGCTTCATCCCATCTCTGATTTTATTTTAAGACTGGCCAGTTTGAATTCACAAAGGACTGAGGCCTGAGAGATGCCCTTCCTTGCTGGGCAGTACATCTGCATTTTCATCAAGGCTCTTTTGAGGCTATAAAGCTGGTGTTGACCCTCTGCATGCTCTCACCCAGGGTACCTGGTGTTCCTCCAGATCATATTAAACTTCCTCTGTGAAAAAACACAAGTTCAGAGAAGGATTTGAGATTTATTTCCCCCCAGTTTATTGTTTTCCAACCAACATTTTCAACTTCTGGTATTGATGTGGGTGGATTTATCTTTCCCTGTGCCTGTGCTAGCCTTGCTTCCTATTCCAGTAATTTAAGAAAAAAATTCTGCCCAAGTAACATAAACAGTGAGCCTTTATGATTTTTTTTAAAAAAGATGTTCTCAGGTTTCCTGCTCTATTTTTTTTTCCAAGATCACCAGATAAATAGGCCTCAGGAAAGATATACCAGGAAAGGCAACTATAAATACTCCAAAATTGCTGAGAGTAAGTGTCAAGGCTTAATGCATAGCTAATGGCCTAATCTGCAATTTTACCACAAGATATTTATCTCCTTGCTCGTTTTCATGGTAGTCTCCCTGAAATATATGTCTATGCAAAGTTTATTTATCCTACCCAAGAAAATTCATTTCCTCGTCATAACCTGTTTTAAAATTAATTTTGTTTTTCAGAGATGGCTTGTCTGTGACTGAGTGTTACCCATGGTGTAGTCTATAACTGAGCCAGAAGGAGCCTTTAGATAAAAGTGCAGTGCCAGCTTATGCCATCTGTCATTAGTGGTGCATTATCATTACAGGTATAAACGAGTTGGCCCCGAGCTGGAGGGCTGCAAACGTGATGTTCAGTGGAGCATAGCTGGGAACAGGGTTAATCTCCACCACACTTAGGCTCCTGCAGACATTTTCAGTCAGACTTCTCACTCAGGGGAGGAGGAGAATCTGCCCTCTGTTGATCACACTGTCTGTGTTTCCATTATTGATTCATGGAGCAAGATTCTAAGAATCAGGTGCTGAAAGTCAGGAAAGCCCAAGTTCCTGTGCAGAAGACCTTGCAGGAAGATACTGAGATGGTCTGAGGCTGCCAATATCTTGGCCAAGTTTGGAGAATACAGCTCATCCCTGCATCCTTGGGGCCAGGGCAGCATGGACATGACCTGGCTCATGGTTTGTCAAGATGGCTTAAAACTGGCACCTTCTTGCCTTTGTCCTGTGTGGGTCAAAGTGCTGGGATGGGAGAGAAATGATCCTGCCCAAGGAGACCACTGCTGGAAGAGGATCACCACTTTCTTACTTGCAGCCTGATCTGGGATGCTAAGGGTGCAGGCTTGGATGCTAAACCATCCAGGGGTGTACAGGAACTGATGATCATAGCTTATTCTCCATGGACACTTCCACACCAGGCACCAAATTTAGCTTCCTGCTTTTTAGAACTGTGCCTTCTGCCCCAGAGGCTGCAAATTAAACTCTGTGGTTTTTTACTCCACTTCCCTTGTCAATGCCAGTAAAAAGAAGCTGGCTAACTGTCTGCACTGCATGCCCTGGCAGGACGAGGCTCCTATCCAGTGCAGAGTGGCTGCATCTGCAAGTCTTTGCTTCCCTGGTTGCCTTGCTGGGATCTGTTTTCAGTTGCTGCTGAGACAAACTCACCAGTCAAATTGTTGATGTTTTTCAAGTCCAAGGCAGCAAAGTTTCCTGTAAGCACTGTTTTACATTGCATTTGCATGAGTCGCTTTTTTGGTTGTCTCAAAACCTCCATAAACAGAGTTCTGTCATTAATTTTCTATTCAATGGTAATTTGTACATTGTGCCTATCCAGCACAAGCCAGGGAGTGATGATGTTGGTACTGTGCTGAAGGACATTCAAAGTGCAGGCAAATCCATTGTTTTGCTCTGAGATGAACCAAATGTTGAGCACTGATCCTTGCTAAGTTGGGATACATGCTGGGTAATCATCCTTCCTCAGTAACAAATACAAATTCTGGGGTCTTGTGAGTTGGATCTGCTTGAGTGCCAGTATTGCTGTAGGAAAGTCATTTTAAAAGGTGCTTTTTTCACTCATGGCTCTGACTTTGTGAAGTGTTGTTTCTGTGCAATCTCCAGTGATATGGTACCCAACCCTGGTGAAAGATTTAACCTTTGGACTTCCACCTCCTTTGCCATGAGGTAGAGCCTGGCAGCCTTCAGCAAATCCCAGGGCTTGGTTGTGACACATTGGACAAAAAGGTGTGCCCAGAGATCTTACAGCTCACTCTCCCTAGGCTTGGTTGGAATCCTAGAGCTCCCTAGGCTTGGTTGGAATCCTGGAATCCCAACCACTCCAGATCCAAGCCAGCAGACATCCATGTGTGTCGATGTGACGGTGTCAGCCTTCATGGCGAGTCAAGGCTCTGTTTCTGAGCTCAGGTGGGGCACTGGGTGATGTGGTCAGGCTGCAGCACAACAAATTCAGACTGGAAAATAGGAAAAACTTCTTCCCCAGATACTTAGAGAAGGGGCAAATCTCTTTTCTTTGATATTTTCAAAGCTTGTTCAGAAAAAGCCACAGTTGAACCAATGTGTTCAAGCAGCGGGGTGGATGAGATCTTCAGTTCCCTTCCTTCTAAAAGTCCTATTATTCTACAAAGTCAGAGCATTGGAATCTCTGCCTTCTTTTTCTCTTCAAAATAAAGATAATCCTCAACCAGACTTCCAGGCTTCAACGAGTAAGAAAACAAACAAATAAACCCCCAAGCAAATAAGCAAGCAGACAAACAAATAAAACCCTAAGTAAACAAGCAAGAAAATAACAAAACCCCCAAAGGCCAAATGAGTCTTATTTATTTCATTTCCCAGTTGGCAGTCAGCCTCACAATTTATGTGGATTTAATACTATTTTTTTTCTTTTTCTTTCTTTTTTAATATGTTTTTGACCTTGGCTGGTAATCTGTAGTCTGAGTGGAGTCACATGTGAACATTTGCTAGCTCAGAATGACTATACATTTGCAGCACCTGATAAAGGAGGCAAAATGGCTCAGGTAAAGGTGTTGATTAGAGGGGCTCTAACTGCATGCAAGACCTATGGTTGTTCTAGGATCTGTGTAAACTTACTGGAATTGGAAATAGCTGTTCTGCTGTAAGCTTCACTTGCAACCTCCAAAAATAAAAGCAAAGTGTCTTTCATGAAGAATTAAACCAGCCATCTCTCCTGAGCCACCAGGGGCAATGAAAGTGGAGGAAATGAAACAGTTAAAGGAGCTGAAGAGCTTATCACGTGCTCTTGTCTGGGGCAATGTTCACTTTCACTTTGCTGGGACACTCCAGCTGATCTTCGTTGTGATGGCATTTGGGGCAGAGAACCCACCTGGGACCAGGCTGAAGAACCAGGTCCTTGCTTTGGTGCATGGTTAGCTTTGATCCTGCCTAGCAAGTAAACAAAGGGAAGAGAAAGAAAGAAAGAAACATTAAATCTGTGGCATGCTGGCTCAGGACCTTTCACATTGTAAGCTTTGAACTGTGCACGCAGCCTCAGCACCTTATCTACGCTTCACATTTGCAGCTAGGAAGTGCCTTCGTGTCATTCTGCAGCCTGTCCTGCAACAAGTCCTTCTGTGAGCACTATGAATGCAAAAACCCGCTCTGAAGGTGAGGAAGAAGCCTCAGGAATGAGGAAAGAGACGCTGAGAGAGAGTGGCCACTTGGGAGAGGCCAAGAGGGGACAAGTGATCCGTGTTGCCTACGTGATTGCAGCCCTAGACCTGACCTTGGTCTTCATGCAGTTGGGAGTCATGCCTGTGAGTATGGGTTCTCTTGCTTCACAGCACATTTCCTTCAATGCCAGGCTCTGCAGTTTTCCAGCCAAATCAGAAAATAGGGGAGGTATTCTTGAAGCTGAAAGGAATGCTTGGTATCCTTACCAAGCAGGCAGGCTGGGTCTCTGTCCAGGGTACACCCAGGCCATAAAAGCTGCTTTATTACTTGGGCTGCAGTAGCATCTAGAGCCCTTTCCTGGCCTGAGGGCTCTGGGTGAAGTTGGTGTCCTCTTGCTTGCACTGTGAAAGCAGCCCAGCCAGCAGGGATTGGGAAGCAGAGGTTTCAGACCAAAGGTGGGGTTTTCTGAGCGTGTTGTTAACCAGCTCAGTGGGATTCACTATTTCTCACTTACTGGACTCTTCTGTCTGATTTTAGAGAATCATTGAGTCCAGTCATTGCCAAGTCCACTACCGAACCATGTCCCTGAGTGCCACATTGACACATTTTTAAGATACCTTCAGCAATGGTGATTCCACCACTTCCCTGAGCACTCTGTTCCAGTGCTTGACAACTCTCTCAGTGCAGAAACATTTCACAATATCCAATCTAAACCATCCCTGGCACAACTTGAGGTCATTTCCTCTTGTTCTATTGCTAGTTACTTGTGAGGAGAGACTGACCCTCCCTGGCTACAAAGCCAGCAGTTGTAGAGAGAGATGAAGTCTCTCTGCACCTCCAGGCTAAATAAAAACATGACACAACAAAAACACTAATTAGATATAACTGTCCATTAAATATAAAGTATTTAAATAAGAAACTCCAAAGTACTGTGGCTCTTCAAGGTGTGCATTTGTGTTTTTTGCAAGCTCAGGCTGTGGGTGTACCATCCATGTTATACTTGCATTGATTCTGGCTTCCCTTATTAAACAACAGCTCCAAGACCTTTCCATAGTCATCTCCCAGAAGGTGATTGGGCTGTTCCAGGTGCAGGGTCTGGAGGCAGGAAGGCATTTAAAATTTCCCTCATCCCCCTTAGCAGTTGCTAAATGTGTTGAAGTGCAAAGGTAAATGGTGATGCAGATTTGTCACCTGGTGCAAAATTGATGGTTTTGATCACATCCCCCTGTCCTTCAGGGTGTGACATATTTGGTCTTTATTAAGCAACCAGAATTTGGCCCAATGAAGATTTCCTCTGTAGGGGTGGGATACAGAAGGAAGTGGTTGTTTGGAGTTGTGATCCTCTCAGAGACATTAAGATGCTTCTTTATTTATTCATTTATTTTTTGGTTTTGTTTTGTTTTCATTTTTAGTACTTGGCAAAGAACCTAGGATTGGATTCAGTGGGGTTTGGCTATCTCCAGACAGTCTTTGGTGTCCTCCAGCTTGTGGGAGGTTACATTTTTGGAAGGTAAGTGAAAATGATTCTCATGACCCTTTACATAGCTGAAAAAGGCCAGGCATTTTTACACTTTCATAAAAATCATTTAGTTCTGGTTTGTGGTCCTGTTGAAATGTTTGAGGATTTCATAACGAGCAAGGGAAAAATAAATGCTATTATTAGAAATGCTGCAGCATAGAAGCAGCCTTTATATTAACTTAGCTAGATTTTAATGACATGCATTTAAGTGTAACAATATCCTGGGAATGGGCTTAAACCACCAGAGTCCTCAGAGCCCAGGTCCTAACAGCTTAATCCTGCAAGTATTTTACAGCCATGTGTAACCTTAGAAATGGCTTGTGACTGGGAAACAAAAAAAAAAAAAAAAAAAAGAGGCATGTTGTATTATAGAAATAGTAG